>KZ651044.1:173455-194874 GCA_001010745.2 Gerris buenoi
CAAAACGAATAAAATAACTTGTGGATTTTTCCGAACTAACTTTCCATACAGCATAATTTTCTGAAAACGAATTAAATTTTGCTGAAAGGTGGCTAAAAGTATTAAAATAATGCATTGTCATTGTGTTCTGAGCTATTCTAAAAGTTTAAAATATCTAGCTACTCGGGAAGTTAGTAAAAACTCGATTGAAAGATTTGTACTGGTCAAACAAACAAACAAGAAAGCAAGCTAATAAAAACGTAGTAATAATAAATACATCTACACTAAAATTAAATTTATTTCACAACGCCAGATTCAAACCTCTGTCTTATCTGATTAGGTATTTCAACTCGTTTACAGCCACTGAATATGACCACTAGTGGTTTAAAATAGGTTTTGTACCACAAAGTTACTTTAAGTCAAGAGACTTCTTCCTTAATTTCTAATTTAGAAAGAGTCAACCCAACCCATTTTTATTTGTTTCAATTTATCTATTCCATTAACTCTAGAATAGGTACTTATGGTTTTCACATTACTACTATCATAAGGTTTTATTAAAAGGTGTATTTTATTCTGTAACACTTTAAATAAAATTTAATGCAGAATCAATAATTCTGATACAGCAACAGGAGGCAGATTGGTGGGTTAATGTCACTGCACTGTGGGTAAATGTCGAGCCCAGGAGTTTGATCATACACCATACACACTATTCTTAAACATAAGTATTCTATAAGTAATGTAATTTAAAGCAGCAAAGTTTAACATAGAATTGGTAGTACCAGGTTGCCCTTAAGTCCCTGCGGTCCAGGCGAACCTCTCTCGCCCTTTTCACCTCGCTCTCCTACATGTCCTTTGACTCCTTGTGGACCAGGTTCTCCCCTATGTCCTTTAGGTCCTCTCTTACCTCGGTCTCCTTTAGCACCTCTAGGACCAGTGTGCCCTATTTTACCCGGGGTACCATCTGCTCCAGCCTTACCAGGAGGACCCACTTCGCCCTGCAAAAATACCAATAAAATAATTAGTCTAGAATCATTAAGAAAATATATTGAGGTATATTACTTCATTATAATTATTGCTATCACAATTTCGCAATTAAGTGATTTATTTTCCTAATCTTTTCTTTAACTTTACTTTAAAATATTCTGAATTTTTACATTTAAAATTAGTTTGAAATATTAACTCATTTTGTGGTATATTAATAGGTTGTACATTTATATCACTTATTGTTTGTGCAATTAAAATAGATTTAAGTCCTAACTGGGGTTTACGCGTCCTATTGTCTCTATCAGGGCGCACGCACTTGAAAGTCAAGGGTTAAAAAGAAGAATAATTATTATTGTGTCCAGTAGGAAAAGGGTGATTTAATATTAAGACACATGTGCACTCTGTTGAGAACACTGCTAAACTTGATGCTTCCCAATATCCTCCACAGAATGCGCTAACCTCTCCTTACTACCGACATTCATTTAATTTTACTTCAAATATACATCTACGTATATAAAACTTAAAGTGAGAGAGATTAACTGGCTGATCACTAATTTTCCTTCTTCTCATTTACATAAAGATCCCAACAAAAACACTAGTGTAAAAAAAAATAAGCCAAGTCTCGCGTAAAAAGCAGTGAGATCATAGGTTTAGCCAGGTCTCCCACTGTCCGAGTAAGTTCCTCAAGGTCTAATTTATCCAGTGCAAGAACATGTTTGTCTGTTCCTATCTCCACTCTCTTTCCCAAATCACTCTACACGTTTAAATTTAAATACCTTTTCTGACTTGGCAAATTCACACCACAAACTTAATTCAAATAATACATATTATTTTTTCATTTGAGCGTCGCAGCACAAGGATACGAATTTTTATACAACACTGTATTTAATTTTAGNAATTTACATAATGATTTAAAAATGTAATTGAGTGCCAAATAAATAAGAATAGAAATAATTAGTCACTCGGGGAAGTCCCGAGCATTTCCAAAATCAGTACAGTCTGGTGATATTATTTGATAGTTTATAAACTACAGCTCTCCATGATAAGTTTATTATCAAAGTCCATTTTTACCAATATTTACTATCAGTCTTAAAATCACACAATTTATCATTATATTTATTAGTTTTTTAAACTGACACAGCTTTATGCAATGGATTGCAATAAATAAACTAAGTATCACACTGCTTTTTCATTGAAGCGATAATATAACTAATATAAATATTAATGAGTTAATAGTTTAAGAGGATGATTGTTGTAAAGAGCCGTGTAGTGAGGCAATAGGACTATTCCAACCCTCACGCTCCGGCCTTCTTCATTTAAACTATTAGAATAGAAATAGAATAGAAATGTTTTATTGTTTACACATACATAAGTGTTTACAGTGTAAAAAAAATAAGCCAAGTCTCGCGTAAAAAGCAGTGAGATCATAGGTTTAGCCAGGTCTCCCACTGTCCGAGTAAGTTCCACTAGGTCTATTTATCCAGTGCAAGAACATGATGTTTGTCTGTTCCTCTCTTTATTCTCTTTCCCAAATCACTCTACACGTTTAAATTTAAATATTGATAATTTTTTTTGACAGATTTTAAGCTCTAAAAGCTCTTAAACAGGATGGAAAAATGATTTTTAATTAAAAATTAGCAATAACGGCATTTAGATGAAAAATAGTATGCATAAAATAATCCACTTCCCAGCTACCTCATTGGAGCTTGTCCAAAACTGTGAAAAAAAATTATATTAGCTTTTTATAGGTCAATAAAAATTTCCGGGAAAAAATTCCACTTATGCTCCTGCGAAGTGTGCCACTATTATTAATTTTTTTTTTTTTTTTTTTAATTTTTTTTTTTAGATTTGAGTGGGTATCAAAATTTAGAAGTTATTAAAAAGGTTATTATTAATAATTATCTTGATTCCTGCATAACCCTCCAAATTACTTTGCTGAGATGTTTATAGATGTTCTTCAAGGTCACGTCCTATTTTTTTAGTGCAATGTAGGCTTCACTTTTCTAGGTGTAAAACAAACGACACCTAATTAGGCGAGTTGCTCGGACGCTAAGTCATTATCATTAGCTTCACCATTCCCCCAAAAAAATCAGATGTGCAATAATCATTTACCTTATCACCTTTCTATATCTTTTGAAAACGTCAATACTTATTTTGAATAAAAAACAAATAAAATAGACAAAAACTGTTGATATTTAGTTACCGCTTGTCCTGCAGTGCCTGGTGGTCCTGGAGAACCTGGAGGCCCTTTTTCTCCTGGTAAGCCCATAGGTCCCTGAATGCCTGCACCTCCTGTTGGACCTCTGTCGCCTTTCTCTCCAGACGGACCAGGGCTACCCTGCTCACCTGCTTTCCCTTCACTACCCTGTATTAAAATAAAAATATTTATAAGGAGCCTAGAATCAAAGACGGAGATTACCTCGGGTCATAACGGACATACAGAAGGGCCGAAAAACTAAAGCTCAAATTCAATATGTGTTAAAGGTGTGTTATATGTTGCTCAGGAACATATAGGGACTTATATGCTCAACAGGAACATGAATAAAACCTACTGGTTTGCCACTAGGTCCTGTCATTGTGTTCTGAGCTATTCTAAAAGTTTAAAATATCTAGCTACTCGGGAAGTTAGTAAAAACTCGATTGCAAGATTTGTACTGGTCAAACAAACAAACAAGAAAGCAAGCTAATAAAAACGTAGTAATAATAAATACATCTACACTAAAATTAAATTTATTTCACAACGCCAGATTCAAACCTCTGTCTTATCTGATTAGGTATTTCAACTCGTTTACAGCCACTGAATATGACCACTAGTGGTTTAAAATAGGTTTTGTACCACAAAGTTACTTTAAGTCAAGAGACTTCTTCCTTAATTTCTAATTTAGAAAGAGTCAACCCAACCCATTTTTATTTGTTTCAATTTATCTATTCCATTAACTCTAGAATAGGTACTTATGGTTTTCACATTACTACTATCATAAGGTTTTATTAAAAGGTGTATTTTATTCTGTAACACTTTAAATAAAATTTAATGCAGAATCAATAATTCTGATACAGCAACAGGAGGCAGATTGGTGGGTTAATGTCACTGCACTGTGGGTAAATGTCGAGCCCAGGAGTTTGATCATACACCATACACACTATTCTTAAACATAAGTATTCTATAAGTAATGTAATTTAAAGCAGCAAAGTTTAACATAGAATTGGTAGTACCAGGTTGCCCTTAAGTCNTTTATATAAATTGTTTGAGAAGAAACCACTTGCAAATAAGGAAATGGTGTGTTTCTACTTTGTACTTAATTCAACTTAGTATAAAGGATTTGTTTCATTAGAAAATGCCTTACATTTTGAATCTAAAACTAAGTAACGGTAGGCTCTATGTACATAAGGGACAGTCTTTATATACTGACCGGTTTTCCATCGATGCCTGTAGGCCCAGGTAGACCAGGAAGACCAGTCTCTCCCCGAGGACCCATCAGTCCTTCAGCTCCCTGTGTTCCAGGCACTCCTTCCTGTCCTTTACTACCTCTAGGTCCTGCCTCACCAGGACTTCCCGCTGGACCAGTTGCTCCTACGCATACAAACCTAACCTTGTTTCTTACATCTTACACAATTTTTTTTTTTGTTAATTAGTTTACTATATTTTTAGAAGATGAAGTTATAATAGAAGATGTACGAATTTACATAATGATTTAAAAATGTAATTGAGTGCCAAATAAATAAGAATAGAAATAATTAGTCACTCGGGGAAGTCCCGAGCATTTCCAAAATCAGTACAGTCTGGTGATATTATTTGATAGTTTATAAACTACAGCTCTCCATGATAAGTTTATTATCAAAGTCCATTTTTACCAATATTTACTATCAGTCTTAAAATCACACAATTTATCATTATATTTATTAGTTTTTTAAACTGACACAGCTTTATGCAATGGATTGCAATAAATAAACTAAGTATCATACTGCTTTTTCATTGAAGCGATAATATAACTAATATAAATATTAATGAGTTAATAGTTTAAGAGGATGATTGTTGTAAAGAGCCGTGTAGTGAGGCAATAGGACTATTCCAACCCTCACGCTCCGGCCTTCTTCATTTAAACTATTATAAAATGTATCACTTCACTTCACAAACGATTCAAACGAAGTTTTATTAAAATCGATTCGTTAGTATTATAGATATTGGTGAAAATGTTGTTTTCTTTATTTTTAAATATTAACGTCCGCTAAAATGGTTTTAACGATCTTTAACACTTCATAGCTCTTTTTTTTTTTTTTAAATGGTAGTCTTATCGAATAGGTGGTAATAGAATCTTTTCTCTCCCTGAAATTCCAATTTTATATTTGAAGCTTACGTTTACGCGAGCGTTGCGCACAAAATCTTTGCCATATAACGCTGTCCAACGAACTTTGCCTGCACATTAGTAAA
This sequence comes from Gerris buenoi, assembly GCA_001010745.2. Lineage (NCBI taxonomy): Eukaryota > Metazoa > Arthropoda > Insecta > Hemiptera > Gerridae > Gerris > Gerris buenoi. Next base: position 178,848 of record KZ651044.1, read on the forward strand.
AGGAACATGTATACCAAATTTCAACTAAATCTGTCAACTTTTACTTAAGTTATCGCCGAACACGTAACCTTACTACAGTCTGTGCCAAACGAGAGTTAATGCGTTGACAGCGCTGGAAAACCAGCAAATGGGATGGGAAACCAATGAGAGCTCAAGATTTGCTCTCTCGATAACCATATAAGAAGGTAAATGTAGTGGCTTTATTTTTTAGCCTCAGAGGTTGGCCAATCTGTGTGTCACTCGATTTCCCGCGCTGTCAACGCACTAACTCTCGTTTGGCACAGACTGTAACAAGATGCATATTTTGTTAAATGTAAAAATAATTATTCGCTTTTATAAAACTAAAAGAATTAATCGGACCTTGACAACACGGACAGACTTTCTCATATAAGAGTTCATAATTACTTTTGTGAATAAAATTTTTATCAGTGTTTTCCATTTTCTAGTTTAGGTACATTTAACTATGATGATTTTTCGGAACATGTATGCCAAATTTCAAAAAATTAGGCTTATTAGTTTAGGATTAAGCTATTCGCATCTGCACAGACGACAGACAGCAGATAGACTATAGACAAACAAGAGACAGGTATTTTTTAAAAAAAAACACTTTTTTGGACTCAGGGTTGAGGTCCTCTAATAGTAAACAGGTAGATCCATCAAAATAGAATGTTTGCGGCATCACAATACTTAATCTTTAAATGAGAAAGTAATTTAAATGAGAAAATAAAAATAATACATAACATTAAGACTTAAATAACATAAAATTAAATCTGTACTTCTACATGCGTCTTATATAAGAAAGAAAAGTGAAGAAACTGATGATTATAAATGAACTGAATTGAATATATGGCTAACATTTATCTATGAAATATATTAACAAACATTTAAGGGATAAAAAGTAAAATAAAATATATAAATATACATACATGTAGATGCGTATATACAATACATATATACACATAACACACTCGCCTACATGCACATTAAGTGTATAATAAAATTGAGATGTAATATAAGGTTACTAGTTAAAAATGAATGACCTTTAATATATAAAAAAGTTATCTTAATGAGTCAATTATTTTAAAACACAATATGATACATATTATATAAAATGTAATGCAATTAAGAAGATAACAATCAGGTAAGCAACAACAATAAGAAATGTCCCTAAATAATATAAATAAATATGTATCTTCTACTTTCAATTGATTTGACGTTACTTGATTAATATGCCTGCGCCAGACCTGTCCATCATCCATCTTGACCTGTTAATGCAGATATCCCTCTCAGCTGATCAATCTGCCTACTGCCTAATCTCAACTTTTCTCCTCTCGCACTGTATCTCCTACCTTGGATTCTGTCTCCAATTTAAACTAATTCGCTTTGGTCTTGATCCGCCGTCTTGATAGCCATCGGGGTACTTATGTGATATTGCAGCACCTAAGGCTCTCGTTGACGCGTCTGCTGCTACAATTATAGGTAAATTTGAATCGAATTGTGTCAAGATACTTTTATTAGTAACAGCTCCTTTTATCTTTTGAAAACTATTTTCGGAACTTTTGGACCAGTGAAATTTATTCTCTGTTTTAGTAAAATTGTTAAAGCGTTTTGAAATAGTGGCAAGGTTGGGTATACATTTTTTGTAATAGTTTGCAAGTCCAAGGAATGATCTAAGCTCTTTAACATCCTGAGGTCACTTTGCATTCGTTATGGCTTTACATTTTTCCTTACTTTTATGTAAAATTGTTGCTTGTTGCAATCGACCTAAATACTTGACATTTTTTTGGCTGAATTTAAATTTATCTCTGGTCAACCTGATGTTATTTTCTTTAATCTTTTAAAGTACTGTCTATCCAATAATTTCTTGACAGTTGTACCTTGTATAATAATATCATCAAAGAAGCATGGTTCTCGATGAACCTTGTAATAATCTATTCATAAAACTTTGCCACATTGCTGGGGCCACTTTGACTCCGAACATCAACCTAATTACTTTAAAAACTCCTTTATGTGTGCTTATTGTCTGCAACCGGGCACTTTTTACATTCATTGATAAATTTAATAAGTATTTGATACATCAAGAGTACAGAAATATTTTGCCTTTATTCATGGCGGCAAATAATATTTCTTCTATTATCAGGATTGGGCACTTGATATATTGTATTACTTTGTTAAGGGTCACCATGTAGTCCGCACACAGTCTAACAGATCCAGTTTGTTTCATTACCGGAACTACTGGGGTGCCCAACTCCGAGTTTTCTATTTTTGAGATTACTCGTAATTTAGTTAGCCTTTCTATCTCATCCTCACAACATGAGCGAACTCCGTAGATTGCCAATCACTTCTTGTCGGCCTTCAGTATGATAGATTTACTGTAGTATACTACCATGTCAGTACAAGCGTTATACTAGGTACTACCTGTTTAAATAAGAAATTATTGTATAAGTTGAACATAAACAATCTATATATTTCTTTTTATATTTCATAAAATTTACAAAATGTCACAATTAAAAATAATCGCTTTAAATTATTTTATTTAAAGACGGGTCGTCGCGGAACAACTGTTCTCTGTCAATGTTTCAACAAGATTTCTGTTTGATAGACTTATCAAACATTTACTGAAAGGTTCTTCATCAGATTGTCAACACGAAAAAAGTTTTAAAATATTCATAATTTCATTTTACTTGGGGACGCAATGTTCTTCCAAGATCGATATAATTGACTTGACAGTTTCATGTTTGTCTGTTGGGCAAACCGACTTATAAAGAGGTAGAGACTCCTAATTCATTAGATTTTTTAATCGGGTCACTTGAACCATGGTTATCTTAAGAATAACGATACCGTTCTAAGGTTAATTCTAAGACTGAGTTATATTTCCAATGTATCAATATTAAATTATGTCTGACAACTTGTCAGTTGACACAAGGTATATGTCAGTCCTCCGCTCTTAATTGAAGAGGAGCGCAGTTGGTCACTATGTCTCCGATGTTCTGCGTTCCATCCTCTGTCACGGTGTAGAGGAGTTGTCCGCGTCTGGCCGTCACTGTTCCAAATATCCACTTTTTTCCTCCACTTCTATAATTTCGCGCCAGCACTCTCTCTCCCACCCCACCACGAACGATCTCCTTGGTGGTCTTGAATTGTCCCTTATATTTGATTCTTCTTTTCTTTCACGTATCCAATCACGGCCAAAAATTGGTGTTCGTTTTACTAAACATTTTCCAGTTCTTTCACAAGTTTTCACATTGATTTCATAGTCATGTTCATAATTTTCCTCGTTTTCCGAAAGTTCTTGTTCAACCAATATGTAATTTTCTTTTGTTAATTGTTTTATTTGAAGTCCTGTCGTCTTTGTCTTTACAGTGAAATTTTTTTACAGTGAGAACAAACTGTCTTTATGTGTCTACAGTTCTATGAAATACAGAGGCCCTTCAATATATCAAAGTTGTTCGATTTTTGTTTTTGAAATTTTGAGTAATTTGATTCTGTCTGATGTTTTGTCATTGTATTGTTATTTCTTAATTGATTTATTGTCTGGTAACAATTTTTTTTTTTTTTTTTTTTTTTTTTTTTTGTTTAAATATAAGTGAGTTGTAATTTTTTGCTAGTTCAATCGTTGTAGCAATGTCTACTGTTTCTGCAAAAGATAACTCCTTCTCATCTTGTAATAATTTTGTTCGTATATCTGTGTCAATTAACCCCCTAATAAATTGAAGCCTAAGAAAAATTTCAGAAATTGGTTTACCACAGGTACAATTAAACTCACAATCTGTCGCAAGTTTGTAATTGCGCAGAAAACTCCAACACACTTTCAAGTTGTTGTTGGGTTCTTGAAATGAACTTATTTTGCCTTTCCCAAACGCTAGGTTTTGGGTCTAAATGATTTTTACAAATGTTTATTAGTGTCTCGTATGTCTGTACAGTAGGGTTCTCTGGTGCTAGTATGTCGTATAGTTTTTGATGAAATTGTGTTGTAAGAGCGTGTTAGAAAGTGAATGATTTCAATTTTGGGTCCATTAATTGTTTTAAGTAAATGAAAGTTTCAAAGCGTGTAACAAAATTTGAAAATGTTTCGTCGTCCTGATAGGTAAAATTTAAGGTTGAAGTTGTTTGACAATAATTTTTCTTTTTGTCTGTATTAGAAGTCATGGTATTATCCGTATTCCTAGGTGTTGAATTAGTAATCCTTAATGTCTTAAAATTAGTAATGTGTTGGTCTGTCTTAAGACTGCTATTTGTGACCCAGATTGCTGCCGTACCATAAGGGTTAGAGGTCCAGGTCCCGACGTTCCTATTACGATATTGCTCGCTCAGGACAGCGACATCCACTCTTTCTTCCTTGACCAACTGAGTCAGAATGTCATCGGCCCCTCTACATCCATTCATGTTGCCTTGGATAACTCTGAGACTGCATTCGTGAAACTGGCTCTTCCGCGCGGCAATGATACTGGTCTTGTCTGTCATCTTAGGCGGTTTTTAGCCTCTTCTAGGGCCTTCCTGTATGTCGGGCACGCACTCGTTCCGGCTCTGTGCTTTGTGCGGACTTCTTCCAGCATCAAGTCGTGACAAACAAAGCACACGGGGCTGTTCGGGCATTCTTTTTGTACATGCCCCTCTTGTCCGCAGTTGTAGCAACTGTCCCTCCTGTCGGCCCCTCGGCACGATCTTGCTATGTGGCCATATCCTGCACACCTGTAACATCGTAAGATCGTTGCTCTTCTTCGAACTCTTCCACTCACCCATCCAATCCTGATCGCAGCTTTTGTCAGGAGTGAGGCAGCGGCTTTCGCACCTATTCTTATAATAGCCATCTTCTGGCCTCTACTGTTAGAGGGGGTGACAATGACTTTAAATTCACCAACCTGTTCTCCTAACAAACCCTTTAAAGCGTTTGTCACCTCTTCCTCAGTAGTGAGGTCGTCCAGATCACGAATTTCCAGAGTTTCCCACTGTTCCAAGTCTTTCACGTCGCCAGCGTCTCCCACCATTTCTTTCAGGATAGCAGTAATTTCTTTCTTCTCCCCCGCCTGTCTTCCAAGCTCTACAAGTACATTACCATCCCGGGTTTTCCTGACCGCTTTCACATCCATGGCCTCTGGCTTCCCCTGCTTCCTCATTGGCCCTAAGACTTCGGCATATGATTTACCTTCTGCTGGCTTGATCAGGATTGCCTCCGGTCTAACCCTGATCTTTCTTTCTGTCTCCTGTCTAGTGTCCCTTGGTGTCACTTTGTCCCGCGGCCGTACTTCTTGAGCCATCGCTCTATTAACTCCATCCTGCCTAGCAGCTTATACCCTTCTGCCTTCTACCCTTGTCCAGGATCCAGTGTCAGAATCATCATCTTTTCTATCTTTAAGCCTATCCGCGGTCTTCTTGTTAATAGGGACTTCCTTCCTGCGCTTTCCTTTGGCCTGTTCCACCGGGCTAGTAAGGCAGCGCTTTTTGGTTATCACCAAGGAAGCGGCTTCCCTCTCCTTCTTTTTTTCACGCAGTCCTTGTTCTGCCTGCATCCATGACTTCCTAAGGGCTTTTATCACATCAAAAGACTCTTGCAGGTGCGCTAGGCCATTTTTCACATCAATACTGATGTTTTTCTGCCTGTTGGTCGCTGCCTTCATCTCCAACCCATTCCACACATTTTTCCAGCTCAGCCTTTTCCTCCGTTCTGTGCTTCTCAATGTATTGTCTGATGGGTGATCCTCCATCGAGGGAGCCACATTCCCTTTTCTCAATAGTTGGCGTGTTTTCAATGGTCACCGCCTCTCTATCAATATCTTCCCCACTAATCTCTGGGCTGAGGGGAGCCGTGTGGTCCACACCTGGGTTCTCCGGTTTCTTTTGCACCGGTGCCATAATCTCCAGTTTTCCCAGTTGCCGTCTAAAAGCCTGAGGAGACCCTTGAGGTGTCCTTTGCACCTTTTCATTCCTCTTAAAGGGATTTTCCTCTCCCTGGTTACTACTACTTGCAATATTCGTTGGGCTGTTGAGTTCCAGTGCGCGCGTAAGGTCTATATCATTATCCGTTCCTCCTCTCCCTCCAAATGCTAGTTTGCCCCCCCCCCCAGAATCCTTGGGGCAGCCCGATTGCTCGGGGCGGGATTTAGCCAAAGTTAGCATTCCCGCCTGGGGTACTTTATCCTGCGTTTTTGCTAGCATCATATTGTGTATAAATGCACCGTATAGTATACAAGGTCGCAGTTCTGTTTCTGAGACACACAAGGCACTCAGGAGTAACAGAAACCACTTGCTCGGAGGCCCCCAGGGTCGCCAGCTAGTCGAGAGGAATGAAGAGCATGCACAGCTGAGGCTCAACCAGATCATGCGCAGAGTAGACGAATGGATGAAGGGCCACGGACTCACTCTCGCTCTTGCCAAAACTGAAGTATTACTCCTGACGGGGAGAAGAATTGATGCGACCATCCCTTTCAAAGTCGGACAAGAGCAAGTGCTCGGCAAGAGCAGCGTAAAGTATCTCGGCGTCACTCTGGACACCATGCTCAATTTTGGTGAGCACATTAGGAAAGTGTGTGAGAAAGCCTCAAGCGTGTGACGGCTTCACTCAGCCGCCTCATGGCAAACATCAGAAGAGGGCCGACCCCCAAAAAGCGGAGACTGCTGGTGCGAACAACAGAGACGGTGCTGCTCTACGGGGCTGAGATATGGGGAGCCGCAACAAAGATGCGAAAATACCGTGTTCGGATGACAGCTGTGCAAAGGCTTGGGGCTCTAAGGATAACCAGCGCATACCGTACGGTCTCTGAGCCGGGGGTGATCGTCTTGGCGGGACTCATCCCAATAGACCTGATGGCCCAGGAGCGTAGAGAGGTGTTCACGAGACCTACTACTGAGAGTAAGGAGGAAGCCATGGCCCGTGTGAGGTTGGACACGAAGAATGAGTGGCAAAGGAGATAGACCGGTGACGCGAGAGGCCGCTGGACGGCGCGATTGATCCCCCAAGCGCAGCCTTGGATAGAGCGGAGACATGGAGAGGTGAGCTTTTGTCTTACTCAGCTTTTTGTCTCACTCAGCTCCTGACAGGCCATGGGTATTTCCGAGCGTACCTATACAAGATGGGCAAGGTGACGAGTCCCTGGTGTATCCACTGCGAAGGCGCGAGATGGACAATGCCCACCATACCTTTTTCGTATGCGGCAAACACGAAGAGGAGAGGGAGAAACTAAGGAACGAGGTTGGGACATTTACTCCAGAATCTATGGTTGGAATGATGCTGCGAGACGAGCAGAACTGGGAACTGGTAAAAGCCTATGCAGAAAGAGTGCTTCTTATAAAGCTGCATGATAGTTCTTTGAAGGAATGAAGATAGAGACTGGCAGGGCGTCGAAATTGGCTAAGTAAGAGGGGTTCAGTTTAACTGCTAAAGCACGTCCTGCCCGAAGTAATGCTAAAGCGGTCCCGGGCAGGATATAACGTGGCGTAAAGATGGGTTTTTTAGTGGGTAAAAATCCCACACTATCTCTCAGCTTGCCACTGTGAGGTGCCTTTTGAAGGTTTTTATCCTATCTTTAAAAAAAAAAAAATCTTAGATATAAGGTATCAGGTGCCCTTTGGCCATTTAGAGTTGATTTGGAAGTTGTTTGTTTGTTACCTGTGGTTCAAAGTGTGAGTGCCATTGAGAACAAACTTATCAATTCAAAGGACCAAATCACATACTTTTTTGCTTTAATCGTCAACATGCTCTCTCCTTTAGTTGTCCTGTATCACTTTGATTGTAAGCTTACATTCTTTATTGTTTCCATGATGGCTAATAATGNTCTTGCAGGTGCGCTAGGCCATTTTTCACATCAATACTGATGTTTTTCTGCCTGTTGGTCGCTGCCTTCATCTCCAACCCATTCCACACATTTTTCCAGCTCAGCCTTTTCCTTCGTTCTGTGCTTCTCAATGTATTGTCTGATGGGTGATCCTCCATCGAGGGAGCCACATTCCCTTTTCTCAATAGTTGGCGTGTTTTCAATGGTCACCGCCTCTCTATCAATATCTTCCCCACTAATCTCTGGGTTGAGGGGAGCCGTGTGGTCCGCACCTGGGTTCTCCGGTTTCTTTTGCACCGGTGCCATAATCTCCAGTTTTCCCAGTTGCCGTCTAAAAGCCTGAGGAGACCCTTGAGGTGTCCTTTGCACCTTTTCATTCCTCTTAAAGGGATTTTCCTCTCCCTGGTTACTACTACTTGCAATATTCGTTGGGCTGTTGAGTTCCAGTGCGCGCGTAAGGTCTATATCATTATCCGTTCCTCCTCTCCCTCCAAATGCTAGTTTGCCCCCCCCCCCAGAATCCTTGGGGCAGCCCGATTGCTCGGGGCGGGATTTAGCCAAAGTTAGCATTCCCGCCTGGGGTACTTTATCCTGCGTTTTTGCTAGCATCATATTGTGTATAAATGCACCGTATAGTATACAAGGTCGCAGTTCTGTTTCTGAGACACACAAGGCACTCAGGAGTAACAGAAACCACTTGCTCGGAGGCCCCCAGGGTCGCCAGCTAGTCGAGAGGAATGAAGAGCATGCACAGCTGAGGCTCAACCAGATCATGCGCAGGGTAGACGAATGGATGAAGGGCCACGGACTCACTCTCGCTCTTGCCAAAACTGAAGTATTACTCCTGACGGGGAGAAGAATTGATGCGACCATCCCTTTCAAAGTCGGACAAGAGCAAGTGCTCGGCAAGAGCAGCGTAAAGTATCTCGGCGTCACTCTGGACACCATGCTCAATTTTGGTGAGCACATTAGGAAAGTGTGTGAGAAAGCCTCAAGCGTGTGACGGCTTCACTCAGCCGCCTCATGGCAAACATCAGAAGAGGGCCGACCCCCAAAAAGCGGAGACTGCTGGTGCGAACAACAGAGACGGTGCTGCTCTACGGGGCTGAGATATGGGGAGCCGCAACAAAGATGCGAAAATACCGTGTTCGGATGACAGCTGTGCAAAGGCTTGGGGCTCTAAGGATAACCAGCGCATACCGTACGGTCTCTGAGCCGGGGGTGATCGTCTTGGCGGGACTCATCCCAATAGACCTGATGGCTCAGGAGCGCAGAGAGGTGTTCACGAGACCTACTACTGAGAGTAAAGAGGAAGCCATGGCCCGTGTGAGGTTGGACACGATGAAAGAGTGGCAAAGGAGATGGACCGGAGACGCGAGAGGGCGCTGGACGGTGAGGTTGATCCCCCAAGTGCAGCCTTGGCTAGAGAGGAAACATGGAGAGGTAAGTTTTCATCTCACGCAGCTCCTGACAGACCATGGGTATTTCCGGGCATACCTATACAAGATGGGCAAGGTGACGAGTCCCTGGTGCATCCACTGCGAAGGCGAGATAGACAATGCCCACCATACCTTTTTCGTATGCGGCAAACATGCAGATGAGAGGGAGAAACTAAGGAATGAGGTTGGGACTTTTGCTCCGGAATCCATAGTGGACATAATGCTGCGAGATGAGCAGAACTGGGAGCTGGTAAAAATCTACGCAGAAAGAGTGCTCCTTATAAAACTCCGTGATGGCTCTTTGAAGGAATGAAGATTGAAGATACAGACGCGTCGAAATTGGCTAAGTAAGAGGGGGTCAGTTTAACTGTTAAAGCACGTCCTGTCCGAAGTAATGCGAAAGCGGTCCCGGGCAGGATATAACGTGGCGTAAAGATGGGTTTTTTAGTGGGTAAAAATCCCACACTATCTCACAGCTTGCCACTGTGGGGTGCCTTTTGAAGGTTTTTATCCTATCTATAAAAAAAAAAAAATCTTAGATATAAGGTATCAGGTGCCCTTTGGCCATTTAGAGTTGATTTGGAAGTTGTTTGTTTGTTACNGTCAACATGCTCTCTCCTTTAGTTCTCCTGTATCACTTTGATTTTAAGCTTACATTCTACATTGTTTCCATGATGGCTAATAATGGCCTAAATAATTAGTAAAATTTTGCTCTTTTCATTAATTAAAAAAAATATATTTATTAATTTTTTTATTGAAATTGTTTCAATTTTTGGTTATAATTACCTCATGTATTGCACACAATGCGTAGAAATTTTAGAAGGAAGGTAAGATAGCTGTATGAGTAGATAAGTAAACGATATCGAGATTTTTTCGGGTGTTCCACTTCAAAAGTTGATTAGTATATTTTGGTACTTATTTAACATTTGTTCAAGTGTGTTCAGTCTATTTGACACTTCATGTTCATCGAGGTTAGATTCTGATATTCTATTTTTATAAAATCTGTCCGTGCTTTCTTCAAATTTGATAATTCTTCGTTGTTCTGTTCTGTCATGATAGGTGTCCTTTCCAAATTTCCTCGTTGCCACTGATCTATCTTAAGAATAATGATACCGTTCTAAGGTTAATCTAAGACTGAGTTATATTTCCAATGTATCAATATTAAATTATGTCTGAATACTTGTCAGTTGACACAAGGTATATGTCAAACCGCTTTCGCCTTCTTTTTGGTTACAATTTTTACCTAGATCCAGTGAGAGAGGTTCAGGTCTGTTGAACTCCATAGTTTTCTCGCTGAATATAACAGGAAACGATTCAGAGAAGTTCACCACTTTGACTGCGCCATGTTTTAAATAAGAAATCCTTGTATAGTTTGAACATTAACTATCTATATAGGTATTTCTTTTTGTATTTCATAAAATGTACTAAATGTCATAATTGAAAATAATCTCTTTAATTTATTTTATTTAAAGACGCGTCGACGCTTAACACTACAATCGAAATAATAAGGATTTATATTATAACATTTTACTTCCAAAATAAGCATAATCACACTTAAGGGGATCTGCATGCAGTCTCCACCATACTCACTAATTTTTTACTTAACAATTTCAAAACTCAAAATACTTGGATGACGGAGAGATACATTGACAGTTCATGCCTACTGGTACCCTCTGAACAACGGAAGCTGATTCCAATAAATAATTCATTGGCAACTAGCAAAATCTGCCCAACAAAATTTGAAGGAAAAAAGGCGTATCTTAAGTACAATATGACGATCTTCGGTGTTCTGTCACCCTTTGTAATAAGCGAATATGTTATTAATTAATTCATGTAATTATATAACATTTTGGAATCCCGAAATTAGTTGCGAACTCGTGAAGCCTCCAAAATTTAAGGTTCAGCCCATCAGATCGTCACAAAAGAAATATGAAGTCGATTACATCTGCGTTTTTGGTCTTGTAAGTACTTCGTACTTAACACTATTGATCAGTCCATTCATCAAATTTACATTTGGAAGTGGGATTATATAGTAGTAGAATTAAGATGCGATATTTAGGATACATTTAAGTCCCAACAATTGACAGCTTAAGCACTACCTTGTTAAATGTCATTGTCAATTATATCAATACTCGTATAAATAGTTTGTGCATGCTATACCTTTATTATAAAATCAATTTATATTAGGCTGTAAAACAGTTCTTAAAAATGTCAGGATATGGTTACATGCATAAATAACGAAAAAAGTTATTATAAAGATTAATCCTAAAATGCGTATTTACCCGGATATTCGACATTTTGTGTTTTTTATGAAAATTGTTTTATCTCTGATCTTTATTGTTATTGTGTTATTATAACAATTATTAAAAAATATAGGTGCAGCATTTAAGTGAGGATTTTCATTAAGGAAACACTATTATTACACTATTATTAGTACTGACACTTGAAGTTAAAGCTATTGGTAATGGCTCTTTATGTATAGCATTGACAATTTGATTTGAAACGTCAATTTTGCTTTTAACTGATTCCTCTACCTTCTGCTAGTGAACTGAATCTATTTTCTCTATGTCTTTTGAGAGTTAGGATATCAGCCCCAGAGTTTACCAATAACGTGGCACAAGACCCTCTAAACGTATGACCGGTTGCTTTAATTTAATACATGGAAACTGCAGAATACATTTTTCTAAACATGTTAATACCGACTACCAGTTTGTAGCGTTTGTTATTTTGAAACTTCTCGATAATCTAAAGCAATTTTTGAACGACCGTGTTCGCATCAGGCCCATGTCAAAAGGGGGGTCAAGACCCATAGCATCATAAATTTAAATATAAATATAACACACATATATATTCATTAGGTTGGAGCGAAAAAATATATATTTTTTTAAATATCGATTTCTACTAGATAGATTAGAACATTGAACATGAGCTCTAATGCGAATCATTTATCGTTTTAGAGCTTTGTCTTTTTGTAATTTCGGTATCTTGACAGGGAAATTAAAGTTTGCGAGGATGCTGCAAACTTAGGAGATCAGTTGGTCATAAGTGTTAACGGAGACGGGGTAGGTAAGGTAGTTTTCTAAAAACACAGCTACTTATCAGGGAGTATTATATGCAGCATTACTACTCGAGCAGGCTAAACACCAAGCAAGTCTGGAATCTATTAACATGCAAAAAGGGGGCGAAGAAGTTGTGGCAATAAGAAGATAGTCTCCTTATTTGTGTGGCACATAGCTTTGTCGAGTCCTACTGGATGCATGATTTCATAAGATTAGGATCTGTTACGATTCACAATGGTGTCACATATATTTTTATGCCAACTTAAATTTAGGTGGTTGAAATTAGAACATCAACAGGTTACTGTCTCTAAACAATTCAAATTACATGAAATCGGAGGAGGACATTTAAACTTTAGACTAATTATGAAGTACTTTCAAATTTCATCAAATGCATATAAGTTGGTTTTACATTGTTTTCGTAAAAATGTTGACCGACAGATGGACACAAGACCAAAAATATTTTCTGATGTCTAAAACGGATTTTTGCCACACTCTTATGTTCACACCATACTCGCTTCGGCGGACAATGTAAAGATTTATGATATGTGAAGTAGCTGAAACTCTCAAAGGGGCTAGTAAAATGGGTCTACTAGAAGGCCTAATTGCTCTAGGTTCGAAGAAGTGGTACGCCCTACCCATTTACGTTCTACTAGATAAGTACTACTTTAGGACGAGGAAACACTTGCTTTTTCCTATGACATAAAAACTTGCATAAGAATAGAGGTAAATGAATGCATAAAATTATACTAAAAGTCCGGCTCAAAAGTATTGTACAGATCATAAATTTGCTGGTCTATTTTGGAGAAAAATTTAATTGATTAACCTGGTAGGCCTCGATCTCCTCTTTCTCCTTTAGGACCAGTTGGCCCTGGAAGACCTTGAACTCCTGCTGGCCCCGCAGGTCCTGTACCACCCTGAGGCCCGTCTTCTCCTTTTCTTCCTTGTCTTCCAATCTCTCCTGGTGGGCCTCTTTCTCCAGCAGGACCAATTGGACCAGGTTCTCCTCTCGTTCCTTGTCGACCTATAGGTCCTATCGGACCCTGATAAGAGAAAAACCAAGTATATCAATATAAATTTAACGATTTACTTTATATTATTAGCATCTAATAGAGCATTTAGTATGCAAGCTGGTTATTACACGCACCCTAGATCAGATCTAACTTTTCCAACAGGCTCTATTTCTTATTAATGCAAAAATTTGAGATACAATTTAAGGATGATTACAAGGAAGAATTTTAACATTCTTTTTTCAGACATAATAAGGAAATAAGACTATTGGGACTTTTCAAATCCTTAATTATTTAGCCTATAGGAGACATGGTCTAAATAAAGAAACATTTGGTTTTTATTAAATTTGAGATTATGGGTTTCACATGTCGTTTAACCCTGATCGGCTAAAAGTTCCCAATGTTAGTTTTCCTAAAAAAAACATTAACTCTATGTTATAAAAAAATTAATCTATGATGCATACAATGTTGACAATCTATTATTTATATATTTCAATTTAATTTATAAAGAAATACGTCTTTCACTATAATAAATTCTCCACAGCTCAGGACTCCATGTTCTCTAGTGGAGAGATAACCTTGTGTAGTGCTAACTTAGTCCACCTTTTGCAATAACATTCCAAATTTCTTATCATTCGGCGAAGTGTGATAACATTATCAGCTAATAAGACAACATCGTCGGCGTATGCCAACAACTTAACTTTTACTCCAGCTATATTAATGCCCCCATCAAGCTCATCATAGAGGTCGTTCAGGTACAAGGAAAACAATAAAGGACTAATTAAACAGCCTTGTTTCACTCCTGATGAAATATCAAACTCTTCAGTTAAACCATTTTTTGTCCATACACATGCCGTTAACTTGTTGTGATGTACTAAAATATTATTATGTATTAATATGTTTTATTTAATAAAGGTATTTTAAAATAAAAAAAAATAATTAATTAATTTTTTTAGAGAGATAAATGAAGATTTAGTTACCATATCACCAGTTGCTCCTTTCATTCCTTGGCTACCAGGAGGGCCAGGTTCTCCTTTATCTCCGTCCTCACCAGGTGGTCCTTGAGGTCCTGGAGGACCGGGTACTCCTCTCAATCCAGGAAGACCATCCCTACCTATTGGCCCAACAAGACCTGGTTCGCCCTAAAAAGAAAAGATTTTACTAAGTTTTCAAAACATTTACTTTACAAATTATAACCATTGTTTGAATAATTAGTTTAATAAATAAATTTTTATTTATTAATTTAAGATAATACTTCGCCTCTTAAAATTGAGATTCTGAAACATAAGAAATAATGATTAATTATTTCATAATTCCCCCCCCCCAAAGTCACATTTTAACTAATTTAAATTAATTAATTAATATATTAGAATAAATATTTTGTAAAAAATATTTAAGTGTTGTTAAATAGAAATATTAAATCTAGGAAACCATTGTCTATTTATGGTTTAGAAATAATATAACGAATTACGATATAAATTTTATAAACTGAGGTTTAAGGACTGAATTGAAAAGCTGCTTAAACACTAGTGTTTAATCAGCTTGAGTGGGACATGGTAAAAAAAAAAAAAGTGTTTTTAAATTGATGCACTAATCGTTCTGAGTGAGCAGGGCTCACAAGACAAGGGGTTATACACGAAATGATTTACCGCTCAAGATGAACAATTTGTCGTCTAGTTTGAAAAATGGTTAAATAAAATCTGACCCTCCCTACCCTCACAAGTTTGAACGATTTATCGCCGATATTATGCAACATATATCTCTCTTGCGCCCTAAACGAGCAGTTCTGATGAATGTAAGTAATAAGTATTAAATTTACTTATATTCCTTTATTTTGCTTTCTTCCATCCTTCCTTTTTATTTCTTTGATAGTTCTTCGTAAATATCTTGATCATGTAACATAAAATTTCTTCAGAAACCCCAAAGTTTCCTCTAAACATTGTCCCTATGCAAGAAATCTAAAAACTTTTCAATAGAAATGTCTTGAAATTAATTAGTAACATGGGATATTTACAACTTATATTATCAAAGGGAAGGAGTTATAGAAATAGAGGAGGGATAGCATCTAGATAGTCTCGATTAGGAAAATAATTATTTTAAAGTTTCTTGACGGTAGGTTTATAAACCCATCAAATTAAAAATAGCACGCTCCATAGCTATGCAAGGGTATCTAGCTAGTCATTTTATAAAATATAGGGATAAATTATTGGATATTTTTACCCTATCTCCTTTATATCCGACTGGACCTGGAGCTCCTGGTTGACCTGGTCTTCCGTCAGGACCTCGTTGACCTTCTTTTCCAGGTTCACCTGGTTGGCCTTTCTCGCCCATAGGACCTATGGGTCCTGGACTCCCCGCCTCGCCTTTGGTCCCTGCAGCTCCCTAAGAAGTTAGTTTTTATAGTTAGAATAAATTTATATGTTCACCTCAGTAGCAGGGAAATAACGGACAGGATGCTTCAGACTTACGGGCCCTTTTACTTACACGGTGTCTTGCTCGGGGTTATGATCTTCGAGCTTATAGAGAGTAAAGGTAGTACTTACATAAAATTTCATAATTTTGCCAAAGAATATAAATCATGTGATATAAAAAACCAAAATTAAAATAAAATAGACTTATTTAAAGTTTTCATTAAAAAAAAAGTATTATTTAAAGTAAGAATCACGATAGTACTTCTGAATCTAAAGATTTTTTTTTTTTTTTTTTTTTTTTTTTTTTTTTTTTTTTTTTTTTTTTTTTTTTTTTTTTTT
>KZ651044.1:219976-235856 GCA_001010745.2 Gerris buenoi
TTTTTTTTTTTTTTTTTTTTTTTTTTTTTTTTTTTTTTTTTTTTTTTTTTTTTTTTTTTTTTTATGTATGTGTAAAGAAAACCCCTTTACTTCGAGATTAATTTCTATGCGAGTTCGCATGGTGTGTAAGCTAATTTATTTCTTATATTAAAATATTAAGAGACAGGAAAATTGCTTAAAAGTAAATCCGTAGAAAGTAAAAATTCTCGAGTAGAAGTGATAAGATATATAGATGTAGGAATGACGTTACTCAGTCACGGAGGTTTGTATAGTACCGGCACCTAGTGGCCAATGGTGTCTTCTAGTCTCCCCACCACTTCACTCTTCCCCCTCTTATCGCACCCCGACACAGCTAGCTCGAGTCTAGCGTCCCAGCTCTTCCTTCTTCATTTGCTTCCAGCGTTAGCTTGAATCAACACCTCCTCTCTCCCTCTATTAACCCTCAGCTTAAATCGCTTTGAGTGTCCCACTCGTTTCGACTTGTCTGTTTTGGTTTCTGGTTCGGCTTGATTTTGGTTTACTCTTTGCATACTGATTTTTATTGATGTATGAAAACTTGGCCGACAGTTTTGGAGATGGAGATAACCACATGGACGTTGACGAGCCATGCACTTGTCAAGTACTGGAAGAAGTTCTTAACCCTGCAGGCCAAGAGACCATGGTATCAAAACAGCTTACAGCATACCCTAATAATGTCTCCAGGAGAAGGTAAGAAGCCATTGTCCTTCTTATATTAAGTAGAGCGTCTGGAGGAACTAGCTTTTATGAAGTGCGGTGAGAAGAGAGCCTTTAAAGTTAAGTTGAGCCACATGGATATTACTATATCTGAGATCACAAGAGTTGGCCGAAGTGCAGTAAGACCCGATTATTTATTTTCAGCCATAAAAAAACGAGCATTGCATCATAATTAAAAATAATATTATGATATGTTCGAGAAAAAAATAATAAAGTTGCACCATTACTGGCGGATTTTTTTTTTTTTTTTTTTTTTGAACCGTTAATACAGCACAATAAGAGATAAAGATTTTAAAAAAACACTATTTAATGTTCTTCTTCTTTTTGGTGAAATGAAAAGAAAAAAGTGTCAGCGATGATAAGACAGTTTGGCCTACCCACTCTTTTTATTACACTATCAGCCGCTGAAACTAGATGGAATAAGCTTATATGAATACTGTGGGATTGAAACGTGTCATAACACGTGTCAATCACTAAATTTTGTTAGATATTTTTTTTTTTTTAATTTAACTTGTTGATTCTTGAACTAAAAATATATTGAGTTTGTAATAATTAAAATATAAATGTGTATACATTGTATGATATAAGAACCACACTCTGCCACCACATAAGGTTATGGGCAAGCTCAACTAAATCAAGATCATAATCACAAGGTAAAATTTAAAAAAAAAAAATAATAATAATCAAGATTTAAACGTCTATCAAATAGATAAATTGAATAAATCCAACTACGAAACTTGGAAAATACAAATAAAAATTATTCTAATCCACAGCGAACTTTGGAGCTACACTAACGGACAAATAAAAAAGAATGATGCCACAGGTGACAATGGTAATACAGAATGGATCAACAAAGATGAAAAAGCATTAGTCACCATCATAATTTGTATATCACCATTCAAAGAAGCATGGCACTTTAGACCAACTGGTCCTAGTAAGAAATTGACACGACAATTAATTAACTTACACAAAAAACAAAATCAAGACATGGAAAAACATATTAAATCATTTCTTGAGATATTAGACCAACTAAACGACTTAAAATGTGCTCCAACCAACGATTTTGCCACAATCTTACTATTATCGACCTTACCTTTAGATTATGAGATAATTTAATGTTTTATAAAGACGAACTTCCAACTCTAGAAAAATCAAAATTGTGAAACATGCATCCAAGGTAAAATGCACAGAATTCCAATTCAAAAATACAAAGATTCACACAAAAAAGAAAATATTTTTGATCTCATTCATACAGATATTTGTGAACCAATACCCTCAGAATATGGAAGTGGTGGAAGATATTTTGCAATATTCATCGATGACAAATCTACAAAAACATTTACTTATGAGCTGAAAAACAAAAGCGATATCTTCGAAACATTTTAAGAATTTAAAAATGATGGCCAATATTAAACTGGTAAGAAAATAAAAGCAATTAGATTAGACAATGCACTAGAATATTTTAGTCCTACATTTAAAGTATACTCAAAAAAGTACGGAATAAAACATGAATTAACGGCTGAATACACACCTCAGCAAAATGGAGTTTCTGAAAGAGCAAATAGAACTTTGGTCAAAATGGCTAGATGTTTATTGATTCAGTCAGGTCTACCTGAACATATGTGGACTAAAATGATTAATACAGCCACTTATCTAAGAAATAGATGCTTGACGAGATCGATAAATAAAACCTCTGAAAAAGAATGGTCAAATAAAAAACTTACTACATCTCACCTTAGAGTAATCGGTAGTATATGTCTAAGCAAAAGACCTAATACAAAAAAATTTGATCCAAAAAGCCAATAATACATCCTACCTAGGATACTCCGAAGAAGCAAAAGCTTACAGACCTTGGAATCCTAGAAATGATAAAATTATAAAAAGTAGGGACGTAAGAATAATTGAAAGTGCCATGTATAAAGACAGAAATGAAGCAAAACTTGGTTTCGCTCTCCAGTATGGAAGCTGAGTATATAGCTCTGAGTGAGACTGCACTGGAAGTTCTAAGTCTGAAATTTCTTCTCGATGATTTGGGATTCCAGCAATTTGTAAAAAATCGCATTATATTGTGACAACTAGAGCGCTCAAGCCCACTGGCCAAAAATCCTATTTCCCAAGTAGCAAGTATATTGATATAAAATACCGTCACGTAAAAGGGATTTGATAAAATCAAAAATAATACAACTGAAATACATCAGCACTGGCGAAATGCCGGCTGTTATGTTGACAAAACAAAAAATCCTAGGTTTACGAAAAAATGCCTGTCTAAATGGGGAGGAAAAATAAAAAATCTCTACTAAATAGGGGCGTATGTGGGTTTGCGACGATAAGAAAGTTTGGCCTACCCACTCTTTTTATTCACTATCAGCCGCTGAAACTAGATGGAATGAGTTTATATGAATACTATGGGATTGAAACGTGTCATAACACGTGTCAATCACAAAATTTTGTTACTAACTTGATTCTTGTACTAAAAAAATATATTGCGTATGTGATAGTTAAAATATTAAATGTTTATACATTGTATGATATAAGAACCACACTCTGCCACCACAAATACAAAAGGTGGTAGTGACAAGGAGGAAAGCTTTACAGTGAAGGAGGCACAGAACCTATCTTACTCGGAGAAATCCCGACTTATCCCATCTGATCCTTTCGTGTGTGCTACATATTTTGATAACAAACTAAGACAACTTAGGAAAACCTGACAGTTCAAACGGCCCCTTTGGTAACTATAGTCAGCGCGATGGTAATTATAGCAAACGCTCAACACTTAACACATTTCAACAAATTTCATAGTTTTTCTTGATAGTTTCTCCAAGGTTATAGGACACCTCTGCATCTCAGAATATTAGAAACTAAACCTATATCCAGTTCTTGCTTAATGTAAGCTCTACTTGATTTATCGTAACGTAGATATTTGTATGGTCCTTCTAATTCACCAGTTTTAATTTTACACAGAAGATCGCACACATCTGTTTTCCACTGTCTAGTGTTTATTTTTTTCCAGTCTATCACAACATTGCATTTAATAGCTAGTGCTTTCCATTCCTTAAACCAAGAAAAATTATTTTCACACATCTAGCCATTACATGTGGTAATCTGCCTGTAGGTAAGTCAAGACGTCGCAGTATATAATTAAAATGCATTGTAAGGGGAATACATAAATCTATTCTAGGTCAACATTTTTTTGGAGCATGTATATTTATTGTTTATGATGTGTTTCCTGGTTAAGTTCTAGCAGGCGTTTGATGTAGGAGCTTTATCCATGAAATGTTTGGACAGTGAAAACTTGTTAAAATCATATAAAGGCCTAGAAAAAGTTACATCCTAAATCTAGTAACATATTTATTCCAAGCCTCCACGATTACTGTATTAACAGACCAGACATTTTAGAAAAAACATCACTGTTATAATTGGCTGCCTATACAAAATTCAAAATTTCAAGTACACCCAGAAAATCTATCCAGTTAAATCAAGAAGAAGAGAGTCAAGGTGAAGATTGTGATGCATTTACTTATATCAATTCAAATTTTATCAAACTAATAAATGAAATGGGGTATGTCTATAAAAGAGGACGTCCAAAAATAGTTAGATTTTGTAGTTTTAATGAGTTAGAGGAGCCAGATAAATATTTTTATGAACAAATAATGCTCTACCAGCCATGAAGGAATGAAAACGACGATATTAAGAATTTAGACCTTCGTCAAATATTTATCTATAAACTGGAAGATATAAGTGATTATAGATATTATATATGCTGAATACATCCAGATAGAAGACTCAAAAAAATTTGACAAACTGCTTAATACTATTAAAGATTTGGAAGAGAATCGAGACAGAGCTGAGCCTGAGGTTAATTTGATTGAAAGGGGACCAGTATCAGATTACGAGTATGAAAGCAGGAAAGCGATCTTATAATAGAATTGGGTCTCGGACAAATATGGGAGCGATCGAGGATGCAGAGTCCGAGGCTATTCTAGTTCCTTCTCTCATAGACAACGATGAATTCTTGCAACTCATTCGATCTCTGAACTTTGATCAGCGCTCCACACTCTTGAACATTAATAATTATATTTAAAATTCTTTTGATCTACGTTATTTATTTATGAGAGGCGGTGCAGATGTTGGCAGTAGTCTCTANGGGGGCAAATCAGAAGCAAGGTATCAAATGGTCGATCTATCTCCTAGTGTAGCCAATAAATTCGCCTGTAAGCTTTTTACTGTAAAAATTGTAATTATTGATGAAATTTCTGTGATCGACTCTAAGATGTTTAACTAGATAAACAAGTGGCTAAAGCAGATATTAGAAATCAACAAGCAATTTTGGGGCTTGCATATTATATTTGTATGCGATCTGAAACAGCTTGCTCCAGTAGGAGATTCCTTGATTCTTTAGCCTGGCACATCGAACTCTTTAAGCATTTTTGCTGGCCAACCATTTTGTGAATTATTCTGCATAGTGGAATTAACCGAATGCATGCCGCAAAGAGACGATATTCCATTAGCAAGCGCCCTTAATAATATAGCTTCTGGAACTATGACTCCTAAAAATGTTGTCCTTATACTTTCAAGAACGTTTAATACTGCACCACCTAAAACAGTTGGAAGCATCAAGGTGTTTTTAAGTAATCGGGAAGTTGATCCCTTTAAAAACCGTAGGTTGGGTGTCATAAAAACAGAGAGAGCCTTGTTTACAGATATTGAGCCTGTGACGTGAGAATGCCACGAATCAGCGAAATCCCGAGCCCCCAACACAGTATAAGGCCTTCCTACAATTAAGACCTACAAGCTTCCGAGTAAGCTAATCGTCAAGGGAGGCGCCAGAGATATGCTAACGGTCAACGTCGACACGGCGGACGGACTAGTAAATAGAGCTACTGGTATGCTTAGGAAAATTGACTTTGGGATTGACAGCTCTGGAGATGGCCGGCCCCTTAGGCTCTGGGTAGAATTTTATGATGTTTCTTCTAGTAAAAAAAAAAAAAAAAAAAAAAAAAAAAAAAATTTAAAAAAAAAAAAAAATAAATTAAATAATAAAAAAAAAAAAAAAAAAAAAAAAAAAAGCAACTCTTTGTAACAAGAATAGTGGTAAAACAAAAATTCACTCCTATTGAACCTGTAACTTACATTGTGAAGCGGTGGAAATCAACAAGTCTTTAAGTACACAGAACCCAGTTTCCTCTTGTACCAGCAGAGTCCATTACAATTCATAAGTCTCAGGGATCCACTCCTGATAAAGTAGTTGTACATCAGGGAGCCCGAATGAAATGGTCCATGGCTTATGTTGACTGCTCCCGAGCCAGAAATGCCCAGGGATTGTTTAATTTTTTTAGCTATTCTGGCTTTAAACCACCTACTTGCACCAACACAATCGTAACAGCCGAATTATAGCGACTCCGGGAGTACCCATTGGTTCCAATTTTTAGATTCCTTACCAAAAGATGTAACTCTGGTGGATATTTACAGATAGTGTTTCACAACACTCAGTCTCTTGCCTTACATCGTAGTAGATCCTTTGTTTCTTTCCTCCTATTCTTTTCGCTATTCTTTTAGTTATAAAATTGGAGCTGTTTCTTTAACGAATTATTGGAGGGGGAATATTGGAAGGCTGCGTGAACTGATGTTCCTAAGCCGGGAATAACCAACAGTGGATATGGTTCAGCACGTGAGACTCTCAATCCAGGGGTCGGGGGATCGAAAATCGTTCAAAGGGAAGATTTTTTACAGGTAAATCAACTGCCGGACTTAGTCAGCAGTCGATTAAAATATCAACAAGAACTTTAGTTAATTAAGCTTTAGTTATCAATTTAGTTAATTTCACCTGAAAAATGTTTCACTTGGACAAGTCTCGATCACTTCGACAAGTCGATACGCGAATTTCGTTTCACGATATCAGTTTCATTCAAGCAAATTTACTTTTCCGCGGCTAAAGAAGTTTTACTTTAAAAAAAATCGCACTAGCTTTTGCATTATCTGGAATTGCAGCTGCTGGTGGACGGACAGCACACTCATTTAACTCTCATTAATAGCAAAGAAACCCCTATTTTCTCTATATCTAAATGGCGGTATTGCTAATGTTATTCAACGTGTAGTTTTATAGTCTGTGATGAATGTTCAATGCTTTAAGATACTAGAAAATGTAAATTAATAATGAGAGATATAACCGATCTTATATCTGGAGACTTCCGTCAAACCTTCCCCTGTGTTTAAAGAAATCCCATTTGTGGTCCAGTGTAAATCATTTAAGTGTGACAAAGAACATGAGGCCACATCTAAGTGGAGAAACAGCCCCAGTTCATCATATTTCGATATTTTGTTGGGAACTGTAAATGGTCTAATCTTACCAGATATTAATAACTTCAACACCATGCCTTTGAAGCTTCCTAATTTTGTTAAAACTTTAAACGATCTTATCAACATCGTATTCCAAAAAATAAATAATTTATTATGCTACAATAATTAATGGTTGAGGAAACAAGCAATTTTAAGTCAAAAAAAAAAAAAAATACACATTTAAATAATATTGTATTTTCTTTATTCACAAGCGATGTAAGTGTATAATATCATCTGCAAATATCATGAATCAAGATGATTCTATTCACTACCCTGTTGAGTACCTTAATCCAGTTACATCCCCCGGACTACCAGTATATAAACTGATTTAAAAGTTGGAGCTCAAACAATGCTAATGAGAAACTTAAATCCGTCAAAACTGTGAAATGGGACTCGCTTGAGAATGTGATTTCTAATTAATTACGTTATTTTGACAGGGAAAGGAGAAACAGTGATCATATCGCGTATTCTCATCATACCGAGTCATTACTCTTTCAATTTAAACGCCTGCAAATCCCCGTCGTCTGCTTCGCCATGATTATTAATTAGTCAAAAGGTCAGTTTAGTAGCAGTTCTTGATTTTCGGATGGTTGCTTCTTCCACGGTCAACTTTATGCTGCTTGTTGTCGAGTCTTGTTGTTAGGTTCTCTAGCACTCTCTATATTTATGCACCGAAAGGCAAAACAACTAATGTTGTTTACGTCGAGGTTCTTCAATAGTTTTACATCGACTTAAAAGAGACAAAAAAAAAAATAATAATAATAATTGGAAATAAAAATAAAAAAAATTGGAAGAGACTCTTTCATAACATGATAATAGGGGTTGTAATATCATTACACCCCGGAAGGAAAATAAGAGCTATATATCATGACGATAGCTGAGCTATTTTCCCTTTTGGGTTTCTTTCCTTATAATTAACTTAATTACTTTATTTATTTAAATAATTTATATATTATTAAGATGATCATTTTTGTAAAGTAATTATTGTTTATTATTTATATTTATTCAATTATAATAATGTCATTTCATTTATGATTAGATGCGCCACCCCCGGTAAAATAGTTAAAAATGGGGGTACAAAGATAAAAATCTCTACCCCCACTAAATCGGTCGTTCCCGACTCAATAGTATTAATGATTTATTGGTGATACATCACCAACATAAAGATTTCCATCACCAATAAAGGTTTTTCAGTATTACGTTTTGAAATTCAAATTTTAACCTACAATAAAAATAACATAGCCTTAATGTGCAGTATATTCCTGACATTTTGATATTAATATCACCACCCTCCGGTAAGTTCTTGCAGAGTTATCGGGATCCAAACACAGCTAGTTAGTAGTGAGTCTCACGTGCTGAACCATATCCACTGTTGGCTATTTCCGGCTTAGGAACATCAGTTCACGTATATCCCTCCAATAATTCGTTAAAGGAACAGCTCCAATTTTTAACTAAAAGAATAGCGACCAGAAGAAACATCATCAAAATCTACCCAGAGCCTAAGAGGCCACCTATCTTCAGTGATGTCGATCCCAAAGTCAATTTTCCTAAGCATAACACTAGTTTTATCACTAGTCCGTCCGCCGTGTCGACGTTGACCGTTAGCATATATCTGGCGCCTACCTTGACGATTCGCTCACTCGGAAGCCCGTAGCGTAGGTCTGAGTTGTAGGAAGGCCTAGTACTGTGTTGAGGGCTCGGGTTCGCTGATTCGTGGCACTCTCCCGTCACACGGTCTATGTCCGTAAACAAGGCTCTCTTTGTTTTTATGACACCCAACCTACGGTTATATCGTCTTTATGCCGCATGTTGTTAATTCTGCAATGCAGAATTATTAATTTTACACAGTGGTTGGCCAGCGAAAATGCTTAAAAGGTTCGAAGAGTTAGGCTGAAAAATCCGGGAATCTCCTATTGGAGCAAGCTGTTTCAGATCGCCTACATCTACAAATATAATATGCAAGCCCCAAAATTGCTTGTTAATTTGTAATAATTGCTTCAGCCGCTTGTTATCTGATTAAACATGTTAGAGCCAACCACAGAAATTTCATCAATAATTACAATTTTTACAGTAACAAGCTTACAAACGAATTCATTGGCTACACTAGCAAATAGATCCACCATTTAATTCCTTGCTTCTGATTTGCCCCCTTATACCATAAGCGGCCTTCCCAGTGGGAAAACTTATGGGTCATCGGGATTTGATCCTGGAATAGCGCTAAAGTGCCGAGTCAGGGTTTGGAATGTAGGCCTGATGAAAAGAGACTACTGCCAACATCTGCACCGCCTCTCATAAATAAATAACGTAGATCAAAAGAATTTTAAATATAATTATTAATGTTCAAGAGTGTGGAGCGCTGATCAAAGTTCAGAGATCGAATGAGTTGCAAGAATTCATCGTTGTCTATGAGAGAAGGAACTAGAATAGCCTCGGACTCTGCATCCTCGATCGCTCCCATATTTGTCCGAGACCCAATTCTATTATAAGATCGCTTTCCTGCTTTCATACTCGTAATCTGATACTGGTCCCCTTTCAATCAAATTAACCTCAGGCTCAGCTCTGTCTCGATTCTCTTCCAAATCTTTAATAGTATTAAGCAGTTTGTCAAATTTTTTTGAGTCTTCTATCTGGATGTATTCAGCATATATAATATCTATAATCACTTATATCTTCCAGTTTATAGATAAATATTTGACGAAGGTCTAAATTCTTAATATCGTCGTTTTCATTCCTTCATGGCTGGTAGAGCATTATTTGTTCATAAAAATATTTATCTGGCTCCTCTAACTCATTAAAACTACAAAATCTAACTATTTTTGGACGTCCTCATTTATAGACATACCCCATTTTATTTATTAGTTTGATAAAATTTGAATTGATATTAGTAAATGCATCACAGTCTTCACCTTGTCTCTCTTCTTCTTGATTTAACAGGATAGATTTTCTGGGTGTACTTTAAATTTTGTATTAAGCAGCAAATGCTATCAGTGGTGTGTTTTCTAAAATGTCAGGTCTGCTAATACAGTAGTCGTGGAGGCTTGGAATAAATATGTAACTAGATTTAGGGTGTAACTTTTTCTAGGTCTTTAAAGGATTTTAACATATTTTCACTGTTCAAACATTTCATTCTAATAGGTTGCTCCTGTGATTTGTTTACATCGAAATTTGTTTAGCTGTCCTTAATTTCAAGTAATCATAACTGGACAAATTGTTTAAGTGCTGTGGAGTTATTGCAAAAAAATCGTTCTAGTTTTATCGTGAACAAGGTAAGTTGTAAAAACTTATAACTAACTCTCTTACCATGTCGTATTATAACGAAAAGTACCGAGACATGCTTGTTGTTTATTGTGAGGCAAGTTTGAGTGGAAGAGCTGGATCAAGAATGTATCGTGCGAGGTATCCTGATCGGCGTCAGCCGGAACACCACTCGCGTTATAGAAACGCCTATAGACCCCGGCCTGGGCCTGTAAGGAACGAGGAGCTAACTTTAGCGGTACTGGCTTACGTTGGCGCGAGATATCCAACGAGTGTGGTACGAATGTACGAACCATACAACAGTACTCCGGATTCTGCAGGACCATCGTTTCCATCCATTTAAAATCTATCTCCACCAAGCCTTATCGGATGACGACTTTAGGAGGAGACACGAATTTTTTGGATGGGCAGAGAATGTGATTGAAACGGATCCTACATTATTCATCCGCCGAGTGCTATGGACGGACGAGGATTCA
This sequence comes from Gerris buenoi, assembly GCA_001010745.2. NCBI lineage: Eukaryota > Metazoa > Arthropoda > Insecta > Hemiptera > Gerridae > Gerris > Gerris buenoi. Next base: position 230,779 of record KZ651044.1, read on the forward strand.
TTTTTTAGCGATGGTAATGTAAATAGGCACAATTTACATTACTGGAGCGAAGTGAACCCTCACTGGCTGAGAGACACAGTCTCCACTCTATCATCCCGTATCTTCCACTCTTGAGCCACTGATCTCCATCTTCTAACTCTTAAGTGGCGCAAATCATCTTTTTACATCTTGGAGCCATATTTGCCAGGATCTTCCTTGGATCCTACGTCCTCTAGAATTATAAAAAAAAAAAATGTTCTATGGCCCTTTCTTCTTTTATTCGATGAACGTGTCCAAGCCAACGAAGTCTGCTGCTTTCAATATCTGGCTCTTTATGAGAACTTTTTTTCCCCAAACTCTTAACTCGCAACTAAAACTAACTATAAACCCCTATTGACACAATAGAGAGGGAAATCCCAATTTATATTTAAAAAATGTAAAATCTTCAAACCTATGTATATTTTGCTTCCGAGTTTACTGAAGATAACGGAAGTATTGTGCTCACTATTGAGGAAGAAAAATTCTATGTTTCCGATATTAAATATTCCAAGACAGAAATCCGTTTCAGACAACAGGGAACATTTTTGGTCTCGTGCCTGTCTGTCTGTCGGTCTGAGTGTACGCATCCCCTGAAGCGTGTGAGGATAACTTGATTAAATTAGACCGATTTTGAGAAAATTTGGTAGATATGTTCATTAAAATAAAATTAAAAATTGGAATTTTAGGTCAGGAAAAAATTAACTTAGAAAAAGTTTTACATCTTTCAGAACATTGCCTATAACTTTTCAAACCTATACGATACTAGTTAGTTATTAGTTTATTAATTATTAGTTTAGTTTATTTATTATTAGTTTAGTTTATTTGTTTTTAGTTTATTTGTTATTAGTTTAATTTGTTAGTTATTAGTTTAGTTTATTAGTTATTAGTTTAGTTTATTAGTTATTAGTTTAGTTTATTAGTTATTAGTTTCTATTTTATTACTAGATAAATCATTTAAATTTATAATAGTTAATTTTTATGTATATAACCTCTGCGTTATACATCGAAGCCTGTGCTGCTGGAGATATAGTAGTAACACACTATTTAACATACCATGTGCAACCGAAACAAGTAAAGCATACTTATTCTGCCGGGATTCGTACCCCTAACATCGAAGGCATCGCTGCCTTGCCAGAATGTCAGAGTATATAGACTTTCGCCCTCACCATTATGTTAGAGCGTATGTCATAGTGTTAATGATAACTGTACATGATACTATTGCACAGTCCTGCAATACTATTGCACAGTCCTATAATACTGAAACGTATTATACTTAAAAAGTATAAATATGCACGTGATCGGACTACGTTGTGACACGTATAATTAATACAGTTGTTTTTTTTTTGTTTTTTTTTCGTAGAAGCAGCTACCGGTAATATCCAGTGTGTAGTCATGTTTACAGACATTGCAGAATTAAAGATGAGCAAAGTTGTAAGATCAGAGCTTTTGTCTTTAATTTCCAACAACTCAGAGATTGAAATCAAAATCAGGAGAGGTCTTACAACTCAAAGTTCGAGTAAGGGACCCCTCTGGACCAACTAATTTAGTGAGTTTAGGAGAACCCTTCGAAATAAAACCAGTAGATTTACTAGACATTTCTTACCTTAAAAAAATGCCCCCCGAACTAAAAAAAAAAAAAATAAAGAAAAAAAAGGAGCTTGAAAAACCAACCACACTTTTTAGTCACAGCCAAAGTGATCAAAGCTTGGTTCGCAATGAGAGTCACCACCATGGTACAAAACACATCTGAGGTCGATACCACTTTGTCCGAGAAGCTCTAAGAAATGGCGACGTTGATGTCAAGTATTTAAAAACTAATGATGCCAGCTGATGTCTTCCCTAAGGGAATTTACACTCTACACGAAGGCACGAATACAAACTGTGAGGGAAAGTGTTAAAGTTTGGTAAAATTTTAATTTACACAGATTTCAAAAAACGTTGTTATTATTTTTATTTTTTTTTTTTTTACTCTTGCTTCGTTTTTTGAAAAAATTCAATAAATTATTTTTTATTTTCTATCGCTAATATATTTTTGATTACCAAAAATAGTCATTCTTAAAGCTGTGTACTAAACTTCCAGGGGTAACTAAATAATGGCACAGTGCTGGAGCAAGAGTATCATCAAACTCTGCAATAAAGGCATTGGGAATATCATCAGGATCATAAATGAGTTTTTTCCATGGTAGGCTGTGAAATAGTAACTTTAGAGCCTAGAAAACAAAGCTAAAATCAATTTTTTCGTTACGTGGGCTTAAAAATTTTTTTCTTTACTCCTGGGAGTAAAGAAAATTTTTTAAAAAAGGTAAGATTCTTTTAGTATTTCCTTAAAATTGGATTTAAGAGAAGTAAAGCAGAAAAAAACTATAGTCAATTAATTATGAGTCTGTATGTTGATGATGGTTTGACAGTGAACTGTCAAAGAAAATGTAGAGAGATTTCTTGATGAAATTAGAAAATAATTTAAAATTATAACAAAAATATACTCATATTTTCTTGGTAGTGAGATAAAAAAGACTGAAGACAAAACAATACCTATCTGCAATACGTTATACGAAGAAAGTACTAGCAAAATTTGGGAAGACTTATTGTAGACAATCTTTTCCAATGTTAAAGGATGAAAGCAACCAAGAAGAGTTGGAGCTTGAAGAAGACTTTCTATATAGACAATTGGTGGGAGCTTATGAACCTAATGTGTTAAGCAAGGCCTGACATAGCGTATGCAGTTGGAGTAGTCTCACGTAAAGAAAAATTGTAGGGAAAGTAAAGAAAATTATAAGCTACCTCCTCGTAACAGTAGCATTTTGGAAAACACTGATGGTGACCACGAAGGAGACCATTCTACTGGAATATCGACAACAGCAGTGTTATGCACCTACTCAAAGGGTGTGATATCGAAGTTTCTATCAACAAGGGAAGCTCAAGTTCTTGCGGCTGGAGAAGCATTGAGAGAAGTGGTGTATTTAGAGAGACTATTATCTAAAATTACTACTTTAAGAACCAGAACCGGGGACCGAGCGCCTATGCGGCGCTTGAAAGAAAGAGCTATTTTTTTAAATGTGATGGAAATATTAAGAAACAATACCATTTTAAGGCATATTATTAAGTATGCTTGGTTATCCAATAAGTATAAAGCCAAAGGATTTGTAGGTCTTCAAATAGATAAAATAACTTATCAAGGTAGTAGCCGACAATTTTATCAAAACTAAACAATATTTATTTGGATTATTATATTTTTGAATTGTTATGCATTGATAGCTGTAACTTTTAATTATGACATGTAATGTAAACAAGCCGGTAACCACCCGGTCCCGTGTTTTTGTTTACCTTATAGGTTAATTTTTTCGGCATCTTTACAATCTTTACTTTTGTACAAGGCCAATACCTTATCAATTCCCTTGATATTGGGCTCATTTTTCTTCTCTCACCGTCCCCTACACGTGGACATATCGTTGGCTCGGTTTTGTTTCGGCGTTAGCGAGATCCCAGGTACAAACTTTTGTGCTTTTATAAGTTAAAGATATCCCTACCCTTAAAGTAGATTATGAGGCCATAGTACGTCTATCCAAAAACAAACTCAACTGGTGTCAAACAACTGAAATTGCTAACTGCTTACAAACTGAGGTTCCACACACTAGGGCAACTCAAATTGATCTATATTCTATATCATAGTTTTCTTTGTTTTTGAAAGGTGGAATATCCATATTGTGCCATGAAAATAGTCTAGTGACGACTCGAGTGACGAAATCTGTGGTAATAAATTATTACTGTACGCTGACTGTTTGTACTTCTTATGATACTTAATCCTACGCTTTTTCTGCTACCTCTTTATTTGAATAGCCTGGAAGCCTGAAATTATATATCACGGGATGTTTTTCTACTTCCCCAACTAACTTTGTGTTCACTTGTTGATCGTTGAACTAAAATGAAATTGTGGATACCACTTTTAGTATAATTTTGAGTTTGCATGTTGTTTTGTTTTTTACCAAATTATTTATTTATGTCAAATAAAATCAGTGGGTTTACAGACACGAATCTGGAAAGTGAATTTTATTAGTGTTCCAATTTTAGATTCTAAGATTACACGCATCCACAACTGGTGACCCCGAACAGTGACTCGCGTAAGTTAGTTTCATTTCTTTTTCAACAGTTCAATAATTTTTTTATACATCTGTCAAAAAGTTAAATTTTTACGTATTTCAAAATCAAAATTAAAATCTGTCATAAATTCGGAAAATATTAGAAATAAAAATTTGAATAAAAACTAATATTATGACTGCACAAACTTCATCAAAGTGCCAGACGGAAAACGAAGACATCCTTACACCCCAGGATATTTCTCAAAAAGTGGAAATAGCACGGGTCGGAATAAAATTGCCAACGTTTTTCCGTCGCAACCCCCAAGTATGGTTCCGACAAGTTGAAGCAANACTAGCCGTTAGGCCCGCGGTAACGGGCAGAATAATAAATATGGTTTAGAAAAAGAGCTGAGAGATAATTAGTTATAATTGAAATATATATTTAAAGAGATATTTACTGTTTAAATAGTAAGTTTTATGCAGTTATAGGTAATTAAAATTAAAACATTAAAATATGAAGTTTGTTTTGCTCCGATATTCGTTATATAGGTATGGCGCAATTGGTTAAGTATCTGGCTCTCACCCAAGAGCCTCGGGTTCGATCCCAGCTTATGGCGCATCAATTTTTAACGTTATAAATCATTAAGAGGTGAGTTGTCGTTGTCGTCCGGACACTACTCGATTATATAAAAGATATTACAAATAGAATCCGGTAAATCCCCACTGTTTATCATCAACTACTATTTATGAAGCATCCCTCTTTAGGTACACGGTAAAAGTATTGTGTGTGTATTGTGTACATGTGAATAATACATAAGGACATGTAAAGATATTTTTTTTTTGCTAATGATTTAAAATGAAAAAATATTAATTTATAACAATTATTATATTATTTTAGATTAGGCATGGATATAGTATTCATGTTTATAATACTAAATTATTATTATTATTATTATTATTATTATTTTTTTTTTTTTTTAAACT
>KZ651044.1:237638-253293 GCA_001010745.2 Gerris buenoi
TTAATTTTTTTAAATTTATTTAATCCATTCATTTTTTTTTTTAAATAATTAAATTGAAAAATTAATTTATTAATTAATTAATTAAATTTAATTAATTAATTAATTTGTTAAAATGTTGTTGTATTGGTAGAGAGTCTATGTGCCAAATTTCAGCTCGATCAGATAAGTAGAAGAGGGTTAACTAGCCTTCCAAAAATGTTGACGCCAGGCACCCACTCCCCCAGGCACCCAGGCACAAAAGTGAAGTTAATATAAAGGATTTAAAAAACAGGGGGTGGGGACTAAATAAATTTGACAATAATAGGTTGGTAACAACATAAATTCATTAAAGTATACGAAATACGAAGATGGTATGTACAGCACTAATTAGAAGATTATTAAGTAGCTCATACTCTTTATTTCGTGTGAATTAATTATATGTAGTGAGTTAGGGAGTGGAATTTCACGTCGATCAACGTTTTACTATCTCATGTAACATATTTCTAAAGATGTCTCTATTTGACAACTATAAACTATAATAAATGATCAACCGAAATCGCTCGGTTCTCATTTATACATAGGAAACATAAATATAAAATTCATAATAGTGCATACAAAATAAAAAGTTCGACTAGCAATAAAAACATCGCTTAAAATTTGTATAGGAGTTTAATACCTCAATATACTGTATAACTTGATTTATGTCCCTCATCTTCTATTTTCATATTATTTACTTAATTCCCATTATGGAAACTATCAAACCAATATTTATAACTTGGGTCTAGAATATTTCAAAATAAATATAACTACTACTTTCTAAGAGTAAAAATGCATGCCCTTTATTACTATCATTTATGAATTTATAGGGTTCATAGAAGTACGTTTTACATCAATAACTATATAATATATATAACAACATTAAAGAGATGTATTTCAATAACCAAGCCACGTATTTACACAAAAAATTGAAATCAACAAAAAAATTGACCAGTTTCAGCTATAGTAAGAAACTATACCGAACTTGTGTAGTTAAAACAATTGTCCATTTCTATTATGTTATGTTATTATTATATTATATTATATAACTATTATTATACTATATTAATGTTTAGAAGTATAATTTTTGTTTTGGGCTACTATTTTCTTTTGTTTGTATTTATTGATTGTTCAATTCACCTTTTCAAAGCTGGGTGATGCCATTTTATATCTTAATAGTTTTTAATTTAATGTATTCATTTTTTGCTTTCGAGCTTACTGTAAGTTGCGGTAGCTATGTAATCGTGCTAAAATGTTTTATATCGCCGATTTCAAAAATTCTAAGATAGAAATCCGTTTCAGACATCAAGGTTCCGTGTCTGTCTGTCGCTCAATTTTTGTAAACCAACATATCTTAAAAACTATATGTCCGATTTTAATGAAATTTTTATGGTAAGTCTTAATTAGCCCATTGCTAGTCCCATATAAGTTTCAACCTTCTGCCTTCGTTTTTTTTTTAACATGCGTACAAACAGATACATATTTATTTATCCCTACATCTGCAAAAGAGTTAATCCGATTTTTATGAATTTTGGATAATTCGTCAATTATTTATTAAATTTCTTTGTGTGAAGACGTAGTTTGGTTATTGAACTACACCTCTTTCATGATTCGCTATCACACATTGGAGAAAAACACAATCGAGTAACTTAGATCAATTCCCAAAACAACAAGTCTGTTAAATAAACCCGAGACACTTGGCATTACGAAACATAGCAACACAAATATTTTAATATAATTATTTTTAAGAAGAAATAAAACAAAATAGTTTCATCCTAGCAGTCAAACTGGAATACTTCAATTTTTAGCTTAGAAAAATGTATAAAATTTAATTATATTTTCTTTTAGATCTTTAGGAATAAAATGTTTATTTTTTATTTTTTTAAAAAAAAAAACAACAATATTTTCTTTTTAATTTATAAATTGACTATATTTCGTAATTGGCAATTTTCATTATTGATGATTTCATAATGCAAATGAAAGATAAAAGACTATATATTAACAATTGAAAATACTATTTTGTTTATTAAAAAAAATAAATAAATAAATAAAATAAAAAATACTGACCTTTATAGTTATCTCCGTATATTTTTTAAGTTCATTTGATATTTTTTATTGAACGATAGGATATAATCTAGATAGATTATAAGATTATTAGATTGTGTAGTAACTTGGAAATAATTAGTCCGTAAGAACAGAATGAGAAGAATATGTGACAGTTACTCCAATATTTTTTTTCAGTTTTTACTTCAAAAAACAATGTACCTAAATCTCAATTTTCAATTCAAGGTAAAATAATTTATTTTATTTTTATTTTTATTTTTTTTTATAAACATAATTCTGTTAGTTACAATTAAGATTGTTTGTAAATTTTAAATGTTAACAAATTTATTTTGAAAAAGGAAATTTTTTTAAGATCAAATAAATTTTTATAATATTGTATACAAGCCGTTATGCCCGTGGTAACGGGCAGAATAATAAATATGGTTGAGAAAAAGAGCTGATTAGTTATAATTAAAATAGATATCTAAAGAGATATTTACTGTTTAAATAGTAAGTTTTATGCTCGGTTATACGTTACATTGGAATGGCGCAATGGTAGCGTGTCCGGCTTACATTCTGGAGGTCACTGGTTCAATCTCAGCTTTTGGCTCATCAATTTTTAACGTTATAAATCATTTAGAGATGAGTCGTCGCCGTCGTCGGGACACTACTACGACTATATAAAAAAGGATGTTATTTCAGGCCTGAAGATGCCCAGGTATGGGCGAAATATAGCCAATTTATAAATTAAAAAGAAAATATTGTTTTCAAACATAAGCCATTTGCATCCCTAAAAAAACATTTTACATATTGTGCTTGAAAAATTGTTTATGCGAGTTAATAAGCAGTCCGTATAATGTCATCTTTTAGTAACACATTAAAAAAACATAACGTCTCCAACCAATTACTACAGACTTCACATTTAGGTTATCGTATCGAAGAAATAATCAATAACGACTGTCATATGCACCGAGTTAAAATTTGAATAGAATATCCTGAGTAAGCGGAAAGAGTTTGGAGTCTTTTGAAACGCGGGTAAAGATAACAGGGTCCCATCCTAACTAAATCAACCGTACATCCAGGTAATATTAATTAAAACTTTTTACACACGGTATAACGCTAATACAACTTTTATCAATTAGTAGAGGTAGAGGAGACTATCAATTAGTATTTTATCAATTTTAAAGTTAATTTAAAACAACTTCGGTTTAATTTGAGGAAATTAAATGCGATTTTATCATCAAAGGTAAAATTTAAGAGGTATTGAGTAAATTATACTAATTAAGAATCTAATTTTTCTTTTTTTTTGTAACTCGAAGAAATCACCTGTGAAAATTTTTTGAAACTCTCCTAGTTTCTTCTTTACAACTATAGTTACGAGTTGATACATTTTATTTATGTTTCTACTTCAAATGCTTAAGTACTAATACTGAGCACTTTTTTAGAATGTATGGTTGGCTAAGTTCGTTGCGAGACATAGCTTGGCAATAGGCATTTGCGAAAAAAATAAACTGGTGGAGAGCGGCTATGGCTGTGTGGGCGGGAGCCCTTTTTGGTGGGCAATGTGATTTTCATGATCCTGAGTACTAAATTAGATATAGTAGACCAAAAATTAAGTTGATGGTAGTTTGTCCTTTGATAGGGGAACACTTTGATTTGGAGTAATATATTACTAACTAACATATTAAGTGACTAACTAACATCAACTTGATTATTGGTCTACTAACTAAGTTCGTACTCAGGATCATGAAAATCACATTGTCCCCCAAAAAGGGTAGGACATGGCCGCACTCCATTGTTTTATTTTATTTATTTATTTTCAAATGCATGTTGCCAAGCTATGTTCCGCAGAAGAAATTAGCCGACCAAATACTCTTAAAAGGCACCAAAACATTAACTTCTTCACAATGTTAAAGCTTGATGTTAGTCACACACTTTTTTGAACGCTATCTCCTGAACTAATTGTTTTTTTTTAAGTCAAATTAGTATTGTTGAATTTTCAGTAAATGGAATAGAGTTGTTTTTGGAATCTCGGAACATTGAGTTTTTTTTATTCATAATTAAAATATAATTAAGAATCTAGCCAACAGGAACAATCATTATTCTAAGATTATTATTTAATGACTAAGTTTCACTACGGTTTTTTGGACGATTATTCTCCTCAAACATTGTTCAACAAACCAAATTCGACCTTAATAAACTATTCAAGGCGACACATTCCTTTTTAGCGTTTCTTTGGGAATCCCTAAATCCTTTTTAGGGTTTCTTTGGGAAACCCTAAATCCTTTTTAGGGTTTCTTTGGGAAACCCTAAATCCTTTTTAGGGTTTCTTTGGGAAACCCTAAATCCTTTTTAGGGTTTCTTTGGAAAACCCTAAAACAACTATAGTTTTTAAAAAACTTTAATTTTTAAGAAACTTTTATAGTTTCTTCCTTTATCTGTCCCCTACCCCCTTAAACTAATTTCTTGTTCACGATACCAACGAAACCCTTTCTACGTAATTTTTTTTTGTTTAACCAATAAAAAAATTAATAATTAATATATGTACGTATAACGTAGTAGTAGTAGTAGTAGTAATCTAGTACTTCCTACTAGAACGGGTAGGGCGAACCACTTGTTCGAACCTTGCAACTAGGCCATCACTCAGGCCCTTTGTAGGCCTGTGGTGGAGAGTTCCAGTTACTTCACACATCATACATTTGTACATTGTACCGCCGAAGCGAGTATGGTGTGGTCATTAGTAAGCTATATAAGCGAGCGTCAAAGCGTGGGGGAAGAGTCTTCCTATAGAGTGTCCCTCGCCCTGCTCCGTCCTCGAACCATAGATACCAATTACATCATCATGACACGGATCGGACCCACATCAAAGAGTGGGGAAAGAGTCCCAATAAAGGGTGTCCCTCGCCCTGCACCGTCCGCGATTCATTGATGCAATTCAGAGTATCGTGGCAGGGGATCGAACCCACGACCTCAAGTTGCCTCGACTCAGTGATAGCTGCGCGGTGTTTTTAGCACCTCGGCCATCCTGGCTCCCTACGTATAACGTATGTTGGTTAAATTTTATCTCGATATAATTATGATAACTTTTATCTAGTATTCATCTCACGTAGGTAGATTTCTGTTAACCTAAGTTAGTAAGGTGAAAATTTTTACTGAAAAGTAAAAATTAAAAGACTTGAAATTTTGATAATTACAACCACTCGTTATGACTAATAAAGACTCAATTAACTTAATAAATCGTGCATGATACTTGTGTAGTGTGTACCTTTGCTCCTTGAGGTCCTTCCAGACCTGGCTGTCCAGGAGATCCAGGTACTCCAGATTCACCTTTGGTTCCAGAATCTCCTTTTTCTCCTTCAGTTCCTCTTTCTCCCTTGTCTCCCTTCTCTCCTGATTCACCTCGTTTCCCTTCATCTCCCTTGGAGCCTCTTTGACCAGGAAATCCAACCGAGCCTTGTAGACCGGTTGCTCCCACTTCTCCTTTAGCACCTGCTGGACCAGGCATTCCTGGAGATCCTGGTGTACCGTCAGCTCCTGGAAGACCAGGTAAACCAGGTTTTCCTGTAGGACCCTGAATTCATAAGAATTAATTAATTTTTTAATATTAAAATTTTATGTCACTAATGTATTATATTCTTTATTATATTAATACAAACTATCTTATACATCGTACATAATAATGAAATCAAGTATGATTAATAGTAAAAATAAATTTTACAGTGCAAATTTTAATAACATGCATTATTTTATAATTAAAATATTCAATTGATCTCCTCTTTGTCAAAAGAAAAAAAAAAGCAATAAATAATTCACATTTTCCAAAATGTTTTCTCAACTTCCTTTCAAATTTGATCAAACGCGCAAAAAAGCGAAGGAGAACAATAAATTAGCAATTATTTTTAATATTAAAACCAAAAACCTTATTTAAATTCAAGAGCTTTACTCTTTTGAAACTCTCTTGGAAGATTACCTATAAATTCAATTATTGATCTCACTTTTAAAAAGAAGCATCAAAACGCATTTATTAAAATATTAAAATTTTGTAATTTATCTCAATTTTATTCATAAAACTGTATTTAATAATAATAAACTTAATATTGGATCGTTCCTTGATTTAATGAAAGATTCTGGCTCTATTACATACAAATGTATTTGTTAATATTAATTATTAATAATATGTATTCGTAAACACTAATCACTGGGCAATTATAACAATAATATAAGGCATAAATATATTCAACAGAAATTATGAATATGTACTTATGAGTAAGTTTATATTCAATCGAATTTCAAAAAAGAAAGAGCCGAAACAAACTTTTGGGATTATAACAAAATGTATAATTAAATTATAGCTTTGGGAAGGTAGATGCTTGAGCTCATCGAATTGTTTGCTCTGTCATACTGCGTGGGTTGAAAACACTTTCCGCATACAGTTGCTTGCCGGTGACAGCGCAACTACGAGGAACAACGTTTCCATTGTTTTTAATTTATAGGCAGTTACAGTCACTAAGCATTTGAAATATATTCCGTGAAGCATTTTGGGTAAAGCTTTCAAAATAAAGTAACAATTGACTAGTATAGCGCGTTCATTATGCTTCATTACGCTTAGAAAAATTTACATTTTGCTCTTATATCGGTTATATGTATTTATAATATGGCTTTAAGGAAACATTAAAACTACATGAAAACATAATATCTTATTAAGCGTAATTTTTTCCTTCAACACCCTCATTTTGGCCGTATTTCTTCTTAAGTTACAAAATAACAGAGTACTGAGAAAAAGTTACAACCAAATATAATATGTTAAAGAAACGTTATGAAAGCGTGTTCTGGTGCGCCTTAAATTTTTTTTAGACAAAAAGAACCAAATCGATAACGTTAGTGCAAGTTGAACAGCACATATAATAAAAACTGTACCATATCAAATTATAGAGTAACACCGAGAAGATCCATGAAAGAGGAATAAAACATCGTAATTTTCTTACTTGTATGACACCCATACCAACCACATCTTGATTATTGAGACCAAAATCTTCCCACTTACCATTTTCAGTGGAATCCTGACTACCAAATATAAGAGTGTGAACTTGGCTTGTTTGTCAATTGGCCCTGCAAAAAATCATACTATCGAAATTATGAGCCCACACTTTACCTCTTCACTAAAATGAATATTGAACGTAAGCAAGCTCCCATGAAAGGCCTCATTGCTTTGAATGTGTTCTATTATGGTATTAGGAAATCATAGGTAAGTGTTTTTGTTTTGTTTTTTCTCACGATTGTTAACCATGTAAACCACTTCATCTTCTTTAAATAGAAAATCCATGTATAATCCAAAGTGGTACGTGGCACTTACCCAATGGAAACGTTTAAAGGCCGTACTTATAACTTTCATTTAAAACATAGATATTGTTATAAAAATCCTATGAAAAATAAATAAAGAACATGTTATGTCAATAATTATATAATAACTGCCAATAGCGAGGAGTTAGCAAAGAAAATACGTGAAAGAAAAGTGAAAGATAACCAGACGATGTTAGTTAAAATGGAATAACCTCTAGCAAATCGTAGAATAGAAGATGATACGATATGATGAGGAGTGACAGCTGTCAAGCTGGGTTCCAGAGTAATTCCTTTTGGCCTGTCTCAAACCGTGCAAGGTGTATGTCGCTGTAATACTGCTCAATACAAGTAATATTTTCAAAAAGGCTTTATTAAGATGTCTTCAAAGAACCTGGGACGTTACTCTCAGAATTCAACTGTCTAATGCGGAATTATACGCTACGATAAATGCTTGCAATTTATTGTAATAATGAAATCGTCACAATTTATTGTTGTGTGTAAACAGAACACTCTAATAAATCGCAACTATTGGAGTTGGAATTGGACTGGATGGTTGGTGTCAATTTCTCTGAATCGTAACGACAGGAACATGTAAACAGTTGCAGGCATCTGCCGCTGCAATGTGACTCAACTTGCTTTCGCTGTTAATAGGAAACATTATTTTGAGATACCTAGTTTTTTTTCTTCTTTGAGTGATCATGGAATTCTAAACAAGGTCCTCGTAAGTTCTTGACTGATTTATTGAACAGTATCAGAGTTTGTGGCACGGCAAGAGCTAAGAATACTCCAACAGGATTTAAAAAAGACCTGGCGTATGCACAGCTTAAAAAAAATACAAGGAGTTTGATCCGTCGACAGACAGAAGCACTGTAGTGAAGAATCAACGCATTGCGTACGGTTTATTAAAAAGAACCCTCAAAGGTCAACAATTCGTTGAATCAGCTGAGAGTCTTTCATGAGATATCGCTTTTCTTATAACAGTATAATTTTTCACAATAAATGGAGAAACTAAACTTAATAACTCAACAACATAAGTCTCTTCATCCATCCTCAAATAATTCTGCCAGTCATTGGGTTCATCCCACAACTCGTTCAATAACTTGATATGAGAAAATGTCATTTTCTTCAGCAACCACTAGCGATTCCACTTTCTTCTTGGTCTTGGCGACTTTTTCACTTTGGTCGCCAAACAAATGACCACAACAGTACTTCCTCCATTGCAACAGCAGCTGACTAAGTTGTACCGCGATCGACAATAAATATTTAACAAGAAATCGTTGCATGTAATCAGCACTCACTCCTTTGATTTATTTATATCAATAAATTGTTGCAGTCATCGTCACGATTTATCGTAGAGTGTAATCCCGCCTTTAGTTGTTTATTTTAGGACACTCTCTTTAAGTTACCAGGCCAATATTGGCTCTTAACTGAAGCTCTTGTAAGCTAGTGACTGGATTTGTAACCGGTCGAATTCGTCTGAACAGACACTTGCAGCTGATACTTTTATTCATGTAATAAATGAAAACATTTCGATAGAATTAGAAAGGAGGAAAGTAAATAAATTAGTTTATTACGAATTGTAAAAACAAAAAATCATTACAGTTCACAAGAAAGCTATGTGCCACAATAATTGTAAAACTAACTTTGTAGCTGTTCTGATTCTTATAGGACCATTTAATCGCAGGTATTATATTTATTTATTTATTTATTTATTTATTTATTAGTTTAGATTGTACAAGTAAGGTTTACATTTACAATATACAATCAGAGTCCCAAAAACAGCTCACGCAAACAAAACGGGGCACTCAAATAATTATAATAATAAAAATTTAAAAATTAAGCAACAATTGACTAGAATGGAAAAAAAAAATTACATATCACAGTTAAAGCGTAGAACAGAGACAAATAATAATAGTAATTATTACTTCATAATAACATCGAAGTACCGGGATAAACAAACATAAAATAATTATTAACAAAGACAAAAATCTAATATTAAATGAATAAATTAATTAAAGATAATCCAAGTAGTGACGGAGAAGAACGAATCGCTGACCACTAGATAATGAAAGGTATAATAGAGCGGATACAGGAAAGGGAAAAAATGTTGGGACAGTTGTTAAGGGAGTTGCAGGAGGAGACACATCGGACAATAGGATTAGCTGGAGAAATATCCCTTATATAAAGGGGACGACCCGCTCGACGATCCAGAGGGAGTACAGTGACGAGACCCTGCACTGGAGAACAGTCAGTCTTACCCGACAAACAGTTAAGCAAGAACAACACCTCATGAGCAGTCCGTCTCTTATGTAAGGGATCAAGGCCTAAACGTTCACACAGAGATTCATACTTATAATAAACGCGCCGAAACATATATCTTGTGTAGCATATGCGAACAAAAGTTTTTTGAATGTGTTCAATCGCTCTGGACTTAGTCGAACCAAACATATTCCACACTGGAACAACATATTCCAGTAAGGGACGAACAAGGGTTTTATATAAAATGACAAAGCAATCAATTGACAGGTCGGAGGCAATACGTCGAATCAAACCAAGTCGTTGACTAGCCTTTCTAATCATAGAATCAAACTGGTCACTGAATCTAAGTTTACCATCCATGATCACCCCTAGGTCCTTCACTGAAGAGACTCGAAGAATATGGGAACCATTAAGAAGATAAGGAAAATTAATAGGAGAGGAGGAGCGAGAAAAAGTGATGACCTGGCACTTTCCAGGATGGAGTTCCATGTTGTTTGAGGATGCCCAATTATGGACACGATCAATGTCAGATTGGAGGAGAAGACAGGAATGGGAATTAGAGATAGGAAGAGAGATCTTAAGATCATCAGCAAAGAACTCGACTGAGACACTAGCAAGCTCATCAGGGAGATCGTTTATAAAGATGCTGAATAGCATAGGACCAAGGATGGAGCCCTGATGAACTCCTGACGAAGCAGGATAGTAAGGAGAAGAATAGGAACCAAGCCGGACTGAGCAGTTCCGGGTAGTTAAGTAAGAACGAAACCAGAGGATCAAGGATGGATGGAGGTTCAGGGATTCGAGTTTGGAAAGTAAGATACCGTGATCAACACGGTCGAAAGCTTTGACGAAATCAAAATATACAGCGTCAACCTGGGTACCATTTACGACACAGGCGGACACATGGGAAATAAACGAAACAAGATTCGTACAGGTAGAGCGAGAGGGGCGAAAACCATGTTGAGACGGATGAAGGAGAGGTTCGAGTATGGGGTAAAGATTAGTATGGATAACACGTTCAAAAACTTTAGAAAAAGTATTGCAGAGGGAAATGGGGCGGTAATTACAAACAGAGGACTTGTCCCCGGCTTTGAATATCGGCACTATTGAGGCCGAATTCCAAGCACGAGGGAACTCACCTTGAGAGATGCTTTTATTGAAGATGTTGGCTAGTACAGGAGCCAAGTAGGGGGCGCAGCCTTTCACAAAAAAAGAAGGGATGTTGTCATCACCAGAACTTTTGGAGGGCTTTAATTTTTTAATGGCATGAAGAACATCGGTAATTAATATTAGGAGTATAATCATAATTAATATTAGGAGTAATATTAGATTAATATTAATTAATATTAGGAGTATAATCATAAGTTATATCGCTGGGGCGAGATATCGGTGACATGCTCGACCTTTTTGTGGATGTATTCAAAGTCAGATGTTTTTTCACCCCACCATGTCCAATATTGTATTACATATTGTTTTTACATTTTGTATATTATATTTGTTATAACCATTTATTTTATCGGATATCATCGATTAAGTTTTTTTTTCTTTAAATCATTTTAGGTAAATAAAATGGAAGAATTGAAACTGTTCAGCACCCTATAGGAAATTTTAGAGGAGTTTTATCGACAAGACGAGGAATCAGTAAGCGACGGGATATTTGATGATTCGTGCTCGGAGTCTGCGAAGATTTGATGTGGAAGAGTTAGATAACGAGACGATTCTTGAAGAGACGAAGATAGAGAATTTATATTCTGTAGAAATTTCGAAATGAGTTGGTCTACTACACCACTGCAGTCAAACTTTGCGAAGACACCCTCAAAGAACATCATAGTACACCTCCCAGCAGAGGCCAGAGACAAAATTATTAAAGTTAATCTGTTTTCATTATTTTTAAATGATGTTTGACATTTTAGTTGAATTTACTAACCTAGAAATTGAACCTAAAGTAAACAAATACAAATAGTAAAGATTTTCGAAACTAAAAAATTATTTTACTTTCGTTAGTAGAATTTTATATTAGAATAAGAGTGATTGATCTTTAATGAGTATTGAGCTCGAAGACTGTAAAAATACACTTCTCGCTCGTCGGCACTCGTTCATCAGATAAGTGTTTAGTTCAATTAGAACACTCGTTTGACATCTTCTTCGTTATTCCCTCGAGATAAAATGCTTGTATCTTTTACTCTCAAAAAATATAAAAATTAGGTTTTATTGTCATCCATAAACAATTTACCTGAGATAAATCAGAACTCTCAAAAACCTTTACTAATCGAATTCTATAATATGACAAAATGTTGAGTAGATGTTTTCGAACAGCTCTGTTACGACAAAACTACGAAACCTAATACTTTAAATGCCCCTACTCCGATATTTTTACGAAATTCTTGACGCTGCTGGTGCAAATTCTTTTATAATTTTTTAAAACGAAGCCCAAAAGAATGTTTTACCACTAGAGATCGTGTTCTTGAAAAATATTTCTCTTGGTTTGACTGAGCCCTTTGATAAGAAACGAGTTTATAATATAATACTATACTTCCTAAAGAGCCACAGCTATCTCAACCAATAAGAAGAGCCACCGATACATGCAAATTTGCCTCAAAAAACTTCGCCGATGTGATATTTGTCACGACATATTCAAAATTAGGAAATAAAAGGACATTAGTTTTGTATCGAATGCAACAGATGACTGTGGAGAGTAAAAAAAGTATCGTATTCTTATTGCGTTGATATAGAGCAAAGTACTAATAAATATTTTATAACTATTGCTGTATTATGTTATGCGATATTTTCTATAAACATCCTTATTTTTTATGCAAATTATTAGATTGCTTACACTTATATTTGAAATCAATGATTTAGAGATTAGGGTTTTTAAAATTTTATTTCATTAAAATATGTTTTATTATGTACATTCCTTTTCAATATTATGGATATATATGTTTATTTCTAAAAAAATATGGTTTAATTTTTTAAAACGATATTTTTATACAGAGACAATGATGATCCTACCTAAGACTGTGTTGGTTATAATATAAAATACTGAAATTAATTTTAAAAAATATAAGAAAAGTCGAGTTATTTTTATTTCCTTTTATGTTATTTTTTCAATTTCAATCATTATTAAAATATGAACTTAATTTTCTTTAAGAGAAAAAATAGAAATTAAAAAAAAAAAAATAAAAAAACACCCGACCTCGTGCATTCTAGCAACTCACCTTGTGGGCGGAGGGTTAAAAGATAAATTTATAAATATTTCTATCACATATTTTGTTTTTATATCAATTATTATTATAAGTAGAATAATTAGATGGTCAAGTTTTATTTTTCCATTTTGATATTTTGTAATTTGTTCGCTTGATTTCCGACAAATCTACGTGATCTCCCGAGTTTTCTTGCCCAGTTTTATTAATCTAATTTATTACATAAAATCAATATTTTAAGGTTGTTTTTTCTCAAAAATGTTAAAGTTTCAGTCTTAAAATTTTCAAACACTAATGTAAAAAAAAATAAAAATCGAGTGAACAGTTATGAACAAACAAATAAAGAGTTCGTGAAAGTAGAAAATGTTAAACATGTTACAGTTGATTGAAAGGTTTACTCAATGTATGTTATAATTGAATCAAGGATTTATAATTCCAAAGATAAACAAAATGGTGTAATAAAGTGGATGTTAAACAATGAAGTGAAGTCTGTAGATTTTTATTCCAACAGATACTGTAAAACCTTTATTTGTTGAGTTTTGTAACACGATTGTAATTNTGTGACCCATCCCTTCCATGGCCTTCCTCAATTGAGTTAGATATTCTATTATTATATTTATTTTATTTTATATATTTATTTATTTATTTTTATTTTTTATATTCAAACTAAATTTATGAAAACTGACTGACATTTATTTAATTTTATTTAGAGAAGAGTAATTACTTTAAAAAATCGTTATCAATTAGAAATCCTAGATTTTAACTTGTTCCTACATGATGCTCAAAATGTAATGTGATAAACAAATTGCTTGACTATAGCACTGACTTGAGAATAGTTACTACTTAAAAAAAATATAGGTTGATTAAACAGAAATCTTCCCGGTGTGAGTAGTGCAACTGAGAATATTTTTTTGGGAAATTCGTTTAAGTTAAGATTTTTAAGACACCTATGAATTCTTTTCTTATTTTGTATTAGAAAACATATTATACAATACATAATTATCTTGTGTTTGATTTTAAGATAAATTTTAGCATAGAAAAATTAAACTTTAAGTAGGTTGCTTAGAATATATTTCTAAACTATATTTTTATCTGAATAGCTAGCCAATGTTCAAAACAAACCTGTGTTCCTGGGGGTCCTAGGCTACCCTGAGGACCTGGTGGTCCAACAGCTCCCACAGGCCCTGACTGACCTGGAGCCCCCGGCTGACCTGTAGGTCCGGTCTGTCCTTTAGGTCCTGTTGGACCTTCACCTCCAGGTATACCAGGAGGGCCTGGCATACCAGGAAAACCACGAGGACCTGGAAATCCTCTTGGTCCCTAAAAAAATAATTAATAATGATATACAGCTATATATTTTTTTTGTGAAGGATCGAGAGAAGTATGTGATCATTTAAATATATGTTTTATAAATAGATTTATTTATGTTACCAATTCTCCAGGAAGACCAGGCAACCCTGAAGGCCCTTCTTCTCCTTGCATTCCTTCATGGCCAGGTAGACCTTTCTGACCAGTAATTCCAGGGTACCCTCTTTCACCCTTTTCCCCAGGTAGACCCGGAGGACCAAGGGGACCAAGTTCGCCTTTAATTCCTGGTAAACCCGTAGATCCTCTTTCACCGTCTCTTCCTGGTCTTCCACGTCGACCTTCTCTACCCGGTGCACCTGCTGATCCTCGCATTCCAGTTGGGCCCTAAAAGAGGAATATAAGTTGAATTATTCATCATAGAGATTATTAAAATCATCTAGGTATTGGATATAAAGACAATTAAGGGATAATATTTAAACATTCATAATTACTATTGAATCATAATAATAATAAACTATTGAAACTATAAATAATTAGTAACCGAAACTGTTTGGTAAAAAGTTGAAATTTAAAATACTGGCCCAACTTATTGACCCACATACAGCATAGTCATAACTTATTGCTCATGCACAGACCGCCCATTTTTTAAAAAAAAATTGAATGGGGCATCAAATGATAGCTCCTGACGTTTGTTTTTACCTTTATGTAAAAACCTTTAGTAAATTTGTGTTGACCTCTAACGTTTTGTTTGTTTCAAGGGTGAACTAGGCATCATCCGAATATAAAATATATTATTGAAGTGTAAGTCAGATAGCTGGGGTAGTAAAATTAAATTGTTAGACTTTAATATGTATGTTTGTGGTCTCCTGTAGGAAACGTTATTGGCAATAAACCCGTTCTATTCTATTACAGATGCTTAAATAGGCCTTAAATAGACACCACTATATGTTTTTATGGTTTCGTCGGTAAAACCAAAAAAAGAAACCCTTATAGTTTCCTTCTTTGACCCATGGATTGTTTAACAGTTTACTGCCTATTAGGTGTCTGTGACTGGAAGATCGGGGTAGCTGCGTGGATAGCGTACTCGTAAACTTATACCTGAAACACATGGATTTGACATTCATATCTGGAATGATGGTTCGAATACAGGTGGGAAAGACATTTATAACACTGATGATATATCATGTGGATGTGTGACCCATCCCTTCCATGGCCTTCCTCCCTGAATTTTTAACAGGAAGATGGCCTGGATTGCTCAATGGTCTATACTCTATACTATACGCCTACCAACGACGTATTTTAGGTATTTAGGTAAGTAGAAGGGCATTTATTGATCTCGCACTTCGGGGTTCAACTCGCTGTTAGTAAATATCGATGTATCTATACTTTTACCCCTTATTTGCGGTTAAATTACTCATATTACATTATTAACAGTCATAACCTAAACAATATTTTTATTTTGTTAATTTTTAATCTCAACGTTAATGTAT
>KZ651044.1:253861-278191 GCA_001010745.2 Gerris buenoi
TTTAAAGGCAGGCCCTTTAGCGTGCTGCCTAAGAAGAACTCCGACGAACAAATAATAATATTAAAAAAAAATGTAGGGGCGAAAAGGACTTTGTTTAAAGGCAGGCCCTTTAGCGTGCTGCCTAAGAAGAACTCCGACGAACAAATAATAATATTAAAAAAAATGTCGAGGCGACAAGGACTTTGTTATTAAACCTATTAAAATTTAAATAAAAAAATCACTCTTTCAAGCGAAGCACGGGAATCCAACTAGCAATTTAACAATAAAAGTTAAAAAAAAAAAACTTAAGTAAAACTAAGAATTACCTTTTGTTACGACGAATGATGTTTTGGATATAAATTAATAAGCTATAAAATTAAAGAAAAATCAAAACGGGCATTCATTTTTAGTTATAACAGTACTTATTTAAATGTTTTATTAAAATGAAGCGTAAGCCACAATGGGATTGATGGATAATAACGGTAGAAAATGTGTTTACAGCAAAAATTAGTGGGCGGATTTCAAAATATTTGAAACTGGTTCTACTAAATGATTTCTACTTAATACTTAAAACTGAGGCCCCCTGGAGCATCCTCTAAAAAACGAGCTCGGGATTAAAACCGTTACTTTTAATTTTCTGTCTACCGCTTCCTTATTCCTTTTAAAATTAAACCTGGGAACAGAAGAGAAATAAAATGTACTTTCTTTGAACAAAGCTGTTAGCCAATGCAAATAATGCATATAATGCAAAGAACGGCGTGGAAACATTTTTTATACAAAATCAAACACGTTCATATATATATATATATGTATATATACATAATGTGAAAGGCAATATTTTTGTCTAGGTAGCTTCAAAATTATCNGTTTGGTAAAAAGTTGAAATTTAAAATACTGGCCCAACTTATTGACCCACATACAGCATAGTCATAACTTATTGCTCATGCACAGACCGCCCATTTTTTAAAAAAAAAAAATTGAATGGGGCATCAAATGATAGCTCCTGACGTTTGTTTTTACCTTTATGTAAAAACCTTTAGTAAATTTGTGTTGACCTTTAACGTTTTGTTTGTTTCAAGGGTGAACTAGGCATCATCCGAATATAAAATATATTATTGAAGTGTAAGTCAGATAGCTGGGGTAGTAAAATTAAATTGTTAGACTTTAATATGTATGTTTGTGGTCTCCTGTAGGAAACGTTATTGGCAATAAACCCGTTCTATTCTATTACAGATGCTTAAATAGGCCTTAAATAGACACCACTATATGTTTTTATGGTTTCGTCGGTAAAACCAAAAAAAGAAACCCTTATAGTTTCCTTCTTTGACCCATGGATTGTTTAACAGTTTACTGCCTATTAGGTGTCTGTGACTGGAAGATCGGGGTAGCTGCGTGGATAGCGTACTCGTAAACTTATACCTGAAACACATGGATTTGACATTCATATCTGGAATGATGGTTCGAATACAGGTGGGAAAGACATTTATAACACTGATGATATATCATGTGGATGTGTGACCCATCCCTTCCATGGCCTTCCTCCCTGAATTTTTAACAGGAAGATGGCCTGGATTGCTCAATGGTCTATACTCTATACTCTATACTATACGCCTACCAACGACGTATTTTAGGTATTTAGGTAAGTAGAAGGGCATTTATTGATCTCGCACTTCGGGGTTCAACTCGCTGTTAGTAAATATCGATGTATCTATACTTTTACCCCTTATTTGCGGTTAAATTACTCATATTACATTATTAACAGTCATAACCTAAACAATATTTTTATTTTGTTAATTTTTAATCTCAACGTTAATGTATTATCCGAATGGTAGTAAAAGATTAACTTTTCTATTAGAATCAGAAAATATGAAGGAACCTTTATTTCATTATTTTCCAAACTTTGATTAAAAAGCATAGGTGAGATGAAATTTAGATTTCCCAGGATCAAAACAGGTGATTGGAATCAAAACTCAATTAACTCTTCCAGTAGAAATTAATCGATTTTACTAAATGTGACATTTTAAGTCCTATTTCAAATTAATTTTTAATTTCGACAAAAACTTTTAATGTCGATTTAATTTCCCTGAATCAAGCTTTTTTTAATTTAAATACCAGCTGAAGTACCCGGCACAGCACGGGTTCCTATTTGTCGGAACATAGTTTTAGAATAATAATAATAATTACCATTTATTGAAAATATACAATTTTTTCTTGTTACAAACATACATACATAACAATAATTATAAACATTTTCAAATCGGNAAATTTAGTTTCGGAAATAATCTTACAGTCCAAGCTTATTTTTTCTAATAGCAAATAATTTATTCCTTCGAGGCCGGTAGGCAGGTGCATAATCCCAGCGGGGTAGAACTATAGAATCTGGGGCACCTATCCGATATCGCAAGTCGGTACTATCGATAGTTACAATGACGTCATATATCGATATATCCAAACAATACATGATATGCGTAATTTTACGCGCTTAAAACGAAAAATGTGTTTGTTATAAACTTTGTTAACCCTAATTTTGTTTTTCCTACGATTTTCAATGTACCGCTGTTTTTTTATTTTTTTATTTTCAATGAAAATAAAAAATAGACCAGGTAGAGGTCCAAATCGAAGTATAAAAGAGTTTAAAACGTAAAGAGTATGTACAAAAGCACCACTGCTACTGGTGACGTCATACATCGATATTTTGAAGCAACCGATGATTCGCGGAATTTTACGCGTTTCAACAAGAGTGAATATGTTAATAATTTCGAAAGGCGGGAACAACTTTAGAAATGTGTACTAACCTTTAATTGTCTTCTTCCTCAGCTTCATTTTCCTCCCCGGGCGGTGGTTCACGAGACCGAGGAGGATAAACGACCGCCGCTGCCTCCAAAAATACTCTTGTCAGATTGTCAGAGTGAGCTCGCCTCCAGATGTATTCACCCAAGTACGAGTCAAACTGATCGCTGACGGTCCGACACAGTATAGACCTTTTCATCGAAGACCACGTGCCCTCAATCGCGTTCGTATGCACCTCATTTTCAGGGTTTTTAAAATGAAGGGAATGGTTGACAGTGAGGTGTGTGAATCCCTCACCTGCTAGACAGTCGTAAGACTTCCAACAGTCCGAGTAAATGGTAGTACCCGGCTTGATGCAAGCCTTAATTATGTCTTAACAGGGTCTCATTATCCCTCCTTTCAACAACCCTGAAAAAGCACTTATTCGTACCCCTTTCCACACCTCCAAACACCCATTTACCCTCAACTCGTCTCCCATGGTTATATTTGCGCTTCCCAAACTTGGACTCGTCAATTTCAACAATCACACCCACGCCACCAATCCTCTCATTCATATTAAAACACGCATCCATACATACCTCCTGAACAAAATTATGCCAATCAAACACCGTATTGGGAGACACACTCAATTCAAACATACAAATCCTGTGTTCGATCCGGTGTACGATGAAATGGGTTAATAGCAAGATGTCTACAATGGACATCTTGCTCTTTTCAAAGTAGCTCCTGGATCGAACACTCCTTTTTCACATGATGGGCAGGGGCAGACTTACTCCGACACGACCACTCAAACCTATCACTCACTTCGTCTCGTGGTCTGAGAGACATATTCTTCCCACACTTGGGACACACATACACACGAGAAAGCAATCCAATATCCATAAAAAAATCAATCACACGCTCAGCACTCGAATGACGCAAACCATACAAAAAATCCAAATTAATCACTTCCATACCGATTAAAAGGCCAACCTGGTAAATTGGAGGTAGCGGGAAAACTGAGAAAGCCGGCACGATATAGGTATTACAAGAGTATTTATTTACTTTCAAGAGAAAGTAAATAAGTTTACTTAAATTGCGTAAATAAGTTATAACACAAAGTAAGTGACGAGTACTAGTGAGGTGTCTTGAACTTGGTGAGAGACGAGAACGAACAGAACAACAAATTAAGTTATAACAAATTAACTTAAATAAAAGTTTAAGATGAGCACGTGTAGTGACAGTGACGAGAACTAGTGAGGTGACTTGAACTTGGCGAGAGACGAGAAGGAACAGAACAAGTCAAGTATCAGAGCGCAACTGGTGGAATATTTCGCGATTATAAAAGTTTAAATAAAATTAAAGTTCAGCGCAACTGGCGGGAGAAAAACGTATCAATAGACAACATATATATCGATATATAATGCCTCGAAAAAGGTCGATAGTGAGATNATATATAAAGAAATAAAATGGTTTATTTTTAGGCTTGAGAATGACCGGCTTCGGTTGAAACGTCGCCATATCTAGAAATTGATTATACTTTTTATTTTACCCGTAATGGATCCATCTACAAACACATAGAAGATAAGAAAGGGTACTCGTAGAAATCTTTTGTGAAAATTAACTTCTGGAGATCCTACTCACCAGAACAAACAACAACTTAGAACATCTACATCATGGATGTGAACAACGAGGAATCATACACTGAAGAAAAATTATTATTAAACAATTTTGATAATAAAATCAAAAGCTGTCTAGAGCTAGATGATAACAAATATTATCTGAGAAATTGGAATCTAGCTAGGTAAATACTAATATGATAATGGAGACATATATATTTTATCAAGATGAAATCATTGAAATATGTATCAGTGTATGTAACCTATATATAAAGAAATAAAATGGTTTATTTTTAGGCTTGAGAATGACCGGCTTCGGTTGAAACGTCGCCATATCTAGAAATTGATTATACTTTTTATTTTACCCGTAATGGATCCATCTACAAACACATAGAAGATAAGAAAGGGTACTCGTAGAAATCTTTTGTGAAAATTAACTTCTGGAGATCCTACTCACCAGAACAAACAACAACTTAGAACATCTACATCATGGATGTGAACAACGAGGAATCATACACTGAAGAAAAATTATTATTAAACAATTTTGATAATAAAATCAAAAGCTGTCTAGAGCTAGATGATAACAAATATTATCTGAGAAATTGGAATCTAGCTAGGTAAATACTAATATGATAATGGAGACATATATATTTTATCAAGATGAAATCATTGAAATATGTATCAGTGTATGTAACCTATATATAAAGAAATAAAATGGTTTATTTTTAGGCTTGAGAATGACCGGCTTCGGTTGAAACGTCGCCATATCTAGAAATTGATTATACTTTTTATTTTACCCGTAATGGATCCATCTACAAACACATAGAAGATAAGAAAGGGTACTCGTAGAAATCTTTTGTGAAAATTAACTTCTGGAGATCCTACTCACCAGAACAAACAACAACTTAGAACATCTACATCATGGATGTGAACAACGAGGAATCATACACTGAAGAAAAATTATTATTAAACAATTTTGATAATAAAATCAAAAGCTGTCTAGAGCTAGATGATAACAAATATTATCTGAGAAATTGGAATCTAGCTAGGTAAATACTAATATGATAATGGAGACATATATATTTTATCAAGATGAAATCATTGAAATATGTATCAGTGTATGTAACCTATATATAAAGAAATAAAATGGTTTATTTTTAGGCTTGAGAATGACCG
This sequence comes from Gerris buenoi, assembly GCA_001010745.2. Taxonomy (NCBI): domain Eukaryota; kingdom Metazoa; phylum Arthropoda; class Insecta; order Hemiptera; family Gerridae; genus Gerris; species Gerris buenoi. Next base: position 259,405 of record KZ651044.1, read on the forward strand.
GCTTCGGTCGAAACGTCGCCATATCTAGAAATTGATTATACTTTTTTATTTTACCCATAATGGATCCATCTACAAACACATAGAAGATAAGAAAGGGTACTCGTAGAAATCTTTTGTTAAATAGATCAAAATGGATAAAAAAAAATGGGTTCAGGAGAGAACAAAATTTGGGCATATGTCTTTACTTCGAGAACGACGTGAAAATGAACTAAGTGGTTACAAAAATTATTTGAGAATGAGTGCTTCAAATTTCGATGAATTGTTAGGTAAGTTCTTTTCGTATCTACAGCACATACACACATATAACATCTGTTTTTTTGGCTAAACATGGTTGAAGCTAAATATGCATATTGTAGTTATTTATTTACATATTTATTCCCCCCCCCCTTATTTAGGAGTGGTTTTCCGTATATAACTAAACAAGATACCGTAATGCGAGACTCCATTTATGCCGAGGATAGATTAATTGAAACATTAAGATATTTAGCTACTGGACGTTCATATTCAGATTAAAACCTTGGGTTATATTTTCCAGAAACATGCCAGGCAATATGTATAGCTTTAAAAAAAAATTAAAAGTAAGCAATTAAGTACATTTTTTATTTATTTATTTATTTATTTTATTGTTTAACTAGTATATTATATATAAAAAAAATAAATAAATAAATAAACAATCCGTATTAAAATTATTCACTAAATACATGTGAAACATTAATCTTTTAAAATTAATTATTTGTATCAATTGTCTTCATTAACTGCATTAAAATATTTAGTGAGCACTAAAGTTGATGAAGACTCATTATTTAGAGGGGATTTAAATGGTGTGGATGTGCGGTGAGGCGAAAGATATTGATGGTTGTTACTCAACGGCGGTGTCTGCAAATATTGCGGACAATTATTCACTATGTCGAAATTTTCATTTTAATTTCCTAGCAAGCCTTGAGTGATAACTTTATGAATAAGAGATTCAGCCAAAATTAGTTGCCTTGGTTCCATTCTTCTCATTTTAGCGGCGAAGGACATACAAATATTATCGTACTCATCATCGTGCCTATCTGGGGCTGAAAATGTTTTGGTACAGGCTTTCATAAGTTCCCTTACTTCTGAGTCATAGTCATTCTTTCGTTTCTTGGTTTTGAAGGAGCTCTTGGGTTGTTAAGGACGTTTAAATCCTACCTGTAACACAATCAAATTACAAATATTAATATTTTTTAGATGCCAAAGAAGAATGGAAGATATGGCTTCAGGATTTAAAAATCGATGGCAAGTAATTAACTGCGGTGGAGTAATTGACGGAAAACATGTACGTATAACCCCACCTGCTAGATCTGTAGACCTTTATTACAACTACAAATATTTCTACAGCATTGTCTTACTAGCTGTAGTTAATTACAATTATGAAGTTGGGAAACAGGGCAGAATATCTGACGGTGGTGTATTTAGTGCCACGCTTTTTGGAGAGGGATTAAAAATCAATAGTTTGAATTTACCAGACATTAATGAAACTGAAGAAGGTTTTAATTTCAGTTTTATTGGTGACGAAGCTTTTCCACTCGGACCTAATCTGTTAACGCCATATTCAAAATCGAACTTGACCCATAATAAGCGCATTTTTAATTACAGAATCTCGTGTGCAAGGAATGTCGTAGAAACTACTTTTGGACTCGTAGCTAGTGTGTTTAGAGTGTTAAATACTTCCATTAACAAAGCACCTGAAAAATTAATTTATGTCGTGTTTGCCATTTGTAATCTGCATAATTTTTTACGCAAACATAGCCCCTCATATGCCAGCTCAACATGAAGATGGTAGCAGTAGTCATTCGTCGAATTTAAATACGTGTATAGGCGAGAACAGCTTATAAACACAAGCAATATTATGGTGCCATTGAGATTATACTAGAAACACTTCATCTATAGCGAAAATTAATCGTGAAAAGTATATGGAATATTATAATGGTTCAGGTCGAGTTCCATGGCAAGATGAAATGATATGAGCAGGAAAATGTTAACGTTACATTAAAATTTAATTCAACTCTAATATTACTGTAATCATATAACGTCACAGCTTAATTATATTTAACTGTATTTTGCTTACTAAATAAATAGAAATAAACTAAGCTTACCACTGTATTATTTTTTTGTGCACTTATAAATGAAGAATCAGATGAAGTTATATCTTCCAAAAGTTCTTCATTTGTGTAATATTTATCATTGTTGCTCGGAGTATTGATGTCAAGAATATCCAAATTGGAACTTCCCGCATTATCAATAGATGGTAAAGGCGTTTCTTGATCTTGAGTAAACAGCAGCAATGGATAGTACCTATAAAAAAAAAAGTCTAATTTTTCGTTTTTTAAAGACAAATTAAAATTGCTTTAAATATGACATTACACTCATAACATGATGCTAATAGTTAACTTACCAGAAAGTAGGTGTTGTATATGCATCTTCGCAGCCAGCTCGCTTTTTTTTGCTGTCTTCTATTTTCTTTATTTCTTTTCTAAAGGCATTTCTTAAATTTTGTATTTTACCTTTTATGTCTTTAATTGTGATATTAACATATCTTGTTTTTTAAAAAAAACTGAAATTTCATCATACACTAAAGGTTTTTGTTTAAATAAGTCTTGTCTCTAATTTTCCATAAACACGGTCTTTTTCTATACATTTCAATCAATTCAGACAAAACATCTTTAGTCCATTCCATTATAATTTTTGAATTATAAAAAAAGAAATTATAATAAATTAAATCAAACTATTTTATGATTTATTTATGTTTTATCAGTAACCGGCCACAAACATAAATAATATTTCCTTTAAAGAAAACTGTCAAAAGGTCTGATGTTTCACGGATCCAACACACCCGGCAGCACTGACTTAACGATATGGAATGAGAGATTTGATCGGTGAGGGATTTTACTTGTCCAATCTTTTAAAAATCCCCTACGTGTGTGCCTACCTATTAACGGTCACGTTTACAGAAAAAAATACAATTAATCAAATTGATAGCTTAGAACATTTCCTACAAAAAAAGATCTCGACTTTTATTCGTAGGTGTAACAGTTTTGGAGATAACCTCAATTTACCTTCTTATTTATCATGAAACGTGGACTCCTTTCCACACCACCTTAGGTGTAAAGTGAAAGTGCGTTTTTTTTACGTTGTGTCCCCCGCCTAACAGCTCTAGCATAAGCGTGTCCATTGTCCATCTAGCATTTTTTCAACAGAATTAGGAGCATAAATTACAGAAAGGGCTTCTTTACGGCCATTTCCTTGCATAATATAACCAATCGATCCGAGATAAGATATGACCAAATGGAAACCGCCAAGTCTTACAATAACTTTTGATAATGGTGATCCCTCAGCGGCTGTTCCTACAATTTCTCGCGCTTTTGTATACAAAGGTTGGTCAAAAGTAACAATACATACTTTGTGGCCATATTTTTTTTTTACATTCTCTAGGGCAGTAAAGTCGAGTAAACAGTATTATAGTTACTTGCTGGCTGATGGATAAATGGTAAAAAAAGGATTCGAGACAGAAAAATTCAGCTCTTTCATTGTTAAACATTGTACGTATTCGTTCCAACCAGACAGTTCTAAGATACCAGTCCATTTTCCATACATCCATAATACGTCAATTTTTCAAAGCATAGTCACAGTCGTTGAATCTTCGATAACGATATTGTCTACTACAATTTTACTGAATCCTACAGCATCATTATTTTCATTAACTCGAATCGGAACTTTAGCTTTTGACGCGATATCCTTTGCACTGATCATGGTGCTGGAATGTGCTATTGGTTTCTCCGCCACAATTGCACTAACAGGTGTTATTTGAATTATAACGTCTGTGCCAAAATAAAGAGAGGCCTAGTTGCAATTGTGAAATAAATTGATTTCTTCCAGGAAGAAAGACAAAGAACTAGGAATTTCATCATTGCTATTTTCAAACATTTTACTGTGAGATAAACCTCATACTGGAGGATAAATCTTTCTTCACCTGACAGCGCCCAAGAAACGTTGTCAAGATAAAGGGGAGAGGGTATTGGTTTGTAGGAAAGGATTCTCTTTGTCGCTGTTCATAATAATTTATTTTTAGTGGCCAGTGATTCCGTAAATGCGTAAAATTTGCCTGTCCTATACTGTCGAAGGATGGAAGACAGTTGTCTGTTGAGTCTGTTGGAAGTTAGTTTGTCAGTCATGGTTCTTGTTATTTTTGCCATCTAGCTCGAGCTAGATGGCAAAAATGGAAAAGTGGAATACAAGCCCATTTTACGTAGTCGCTTCTTATTCCAGGCCAGACATAGCGTTGAGTTACCATCTTCGTTGTAGCTCGTATACCAGGATGAGCCAGTCATCATTACGAGTTGTCCCTGCTTGCTCCGGTCTGCCAGATATGCTGCATTAGATAGTCCATCTTTACATATTTGGAACGCTTGTTCTGCTTCTAAATTCCAGCTAATTTTACGTTTGTCGTTTTTCTTATTTCCATGTGTCAATTCAACGAGTGGGGCCTGGAAGTGAGAAGCATTTGGTACAAATCGATGGTAAAAATTTAGCAAACCTAAAAATCTACGATGTTCTTCGGCTGTTTCAGGGTCTTTTGAAAGATTTGATAGCGTTAACTTTCTTTGGCAGAGGTCTGACTCCTTCCTCTGAAACGAATGACCTAGGAAAGCGACTTCGGAAGTCGCATTTAGCTGGATTTAGAGATATTCCGTAGTTTTTTAATCTTTCAAAAATCTGTTCAAGATGTTCTTCGTGTTGATCCTCCGTTTCTGATCCTACAAGAATGTCATCAACGTAAGCCCAAGTAAAGTCGAGTCCTCGTAGAACTTCATCTTCAAATCTTTGAAACGTCTGCCTGCTGTTACGGAGTCCGAAGGGCATCCTGACAAACTCAAAGAGCCCAAACGGTGTTGTTAGTGGAGTTTTATGTATGTGTTCTGGTTGCATTAGAATTTGATGGTAAGCTTTCCTCAGATCGATGGTGGTAAACATTTTGTTTTCTAATAAGTTGCGGGTGATGTCTTGAATGTGTGGAAGAGGGTACCTGTCAGGTATAGTAACTGCGTTTAAACGTCTATAATCGCCTCATGGTCTTCATTCTCATTCACCGTTTTTCTTTTTTATCATATGCAATGGGTTGGCCCACGAGCTTCTGGATCAGTGCGTCTGGTCGTCTAGGTTTTTCAAAGATAGATGGTCCAGTCGTTTCTAAGTAATGAGTAGTTTTATGTTTTGGTTCATCGAAAAAATTAGGGTTGTCTTGCATTTGTCAGGAAATTTGCGTAATATGTTAGTAAACCTGTTTTCTTTTTAAACTGCTCGAATACTAGGAGATTGGTTGGTAATATTCTTCCTAATGTTGACAGTTTTGTTAAACCAACTATAATTGATTTATTTTTTTAAATCGATTATTAATCCAAAGTGGTTTAAAAAATCTGCACCAATGATTGTATTGTTTAGTAACATCAGCTTTTATAAAGATCCATCCGAAATTTCTTCGGAGGCCTAAATTTAGTGTGAGTATGGTTTCACCAAATGCATTGATTTTTGTTCCGTTGGCTGCGGTAATTCTTAAAAAAGGATCGGGAGTTTTTCTATGATTTTTGAGGGCTGGTGCAACTGAAAAGTCTGCACCAGTGTCTATGAGAAAATTTTAATTTTTAGCTTCATCTTTTATACATAAACGGCTACTAATCTTGCCAGTACTCGCCGCTAATATCTGGCTTATTCGTTTTTTTCTTTTCTTGTATTTGCTAGAGTCTTTACATTTTGTAGAATCTTCACCAAATGTGTTATGGTACCAACAATATTCTTCGTCGTATTTCAGGGTAGTTGATCGGGATTGACTTCTATTTCTCTTAAATCTGGTATTGTTTGATCTGCTTCGTATCGTCTAGATAATTTAAGATTTTTAATTTCAGAGTTCAAATTTTCTATTAGTTTTTCTAATTTTGAAATTCTTTCGTCTTGATCGTTTTTGGTGTAAACTGCCTCTATTTTTTAAGTTGAAGCAGAATATAAGTCTGATTGTGTATGGGATGTTACTTCTATAATTTTGTCTGTCATCTGGGCCAATTTGGTTGTTGTCCTCACTTACTGTTAAAACAGCTTGCACTTGTGACGGAAGGCGTTGATGCCATAGACTTTTTAAAAAATGGTCATTGATATCATCACGATCACCTGCTAGCTCTTTCATTTCTCTGAGAAACGGACTAGGTTTTCTGTCGCCTCATTCAATGTCTGAATGTAAATTTCTGATTCTTTTTTCTTCAGAGTCCGAAAATTGTTCTTTAATTTTATTTTTTAACGTTTCGTATTTGTTTTGGGGGGTTAATTATAATATCAGATATCTGAGTTAAAATGTCACCTTCGATAGCTTCAATTATAGTGTGATATTTTTTTGAATCACTGCGTATGTTAACATTTAAAAATTGACTCTCTAATTGGTAAAACCAAAGGCGCAGATTTGCTTTCCAGAAGGGTGGGGGTTTTACAACTTGCACCTTACTAAAAGCATTATTTTCTCCAGCTTCGCTGTTTGAATTATTGTTTTCATTTGGATTCTGATTCATGTTGTGTTCTTATATCTTCTGTTTCACTAGGGGTCACCAATGAAGGAGTCCTTAAAAGGTTTGATAAAAGTACTCTCGTTGTTCAAATTAAATTCAAATTATGAACTGACTTTATTTCATTTGGTCAAAATAAACATTTGATTAGTATTATTATTATTATTTTTTTTTTTTTAAGAAAANCATGTCTGCTACATACTAAATAACTGTGGATCGGCCACTTTGCGATATAAAACGTTAAAAATGTCTATCTCTAGGATTCTAACCATAACCAGATTAGTCGGTCTTTGGATTCAGGTAATTGTAAGTACACCAACCCCTTGGCTTGACCGATACCCCAAAGTTTTTATATTCATTAAGCAGAAACAAATTTTCTAATCCAATTTTAAACTGTCAAAAATGCTTAGCTAGGTATGTTTGGTTAAAGTTGAGACCTTGATCCAATGCTAATTTCCTTCCCACTTCTGCATATCAAGGATCAACTGTAGTTATTTGAAAAACACTAGAATTAGTATATAATTTAAATCCTGCCTTTCCAAAAAATAAAATTTCAACTAATCTATTTTATAACTTAACTGTATGGGTTAAGATAAGCTTTCCATACCTGTTCACCGACGTCTCCTTGTTCGCCTTTAGTGCCTTTAGGTCCTGAAGGGCCATCTAATCCTGGAGGACCAGTCAAACCTCTTGGACCCTCTGTGCCTCTCATTGACATCTATAAAGTAAGCACTAAATANAAAAATTGACTCTCTAATTGGTAAAACCAAAGGCGCAGATTTGCTTTCCAGAAGGGTGGGGGTTTTACAACTTGCACCTTACTAAAAGCATTATTTTCTCCAGCTTCGCTGTTTGAATTATTGTTTTCATTTGGATTCTGATTCATGTTGTGTTCTTATATCTTCTGTTTCACTAGGGGTCACCAATGAAGGAGTCCTTAAAAGGTTTGATAAAAGTACTCTCGTTGTTCAAATTAAATTCAAATTATGAACTGACTTTATTTCATTTGGTCAAAATAAACATTTGATTAGTATTATTATTATTATTAACGCTCGAAATTATTATAGCACATAAGAGTAAAAGTCATTTCAATAATACTTCAATCAATCTAATTATTTGTATTTTATTCCTGGTAAACTTTCTAGGGTAATTAATTAATAGTATCAGATTGGTCTCCGGAACTAATAGAGTAATTGAATTTACTTAGGTTCTCCAAACAAAACGGCCAGACTTCGGGATCTTATAGGTAAAAATGATTTTAAAGAAAAACTTTATTTTTTACATTGAACAACTACCCTTTCAAGATAAAACGACAATAATAGGTATGTAGTCCTTTGAAATTGTGGTTTTGTTGAACAGAGATTGGATTAGTCTCATTCAATGCAGCCAATTAATTCGATGCTCCTACAAGGTTTGCTTTAAATTTGTTTTGGGCGTAAGCAACTTTAATTTTTAATGTTTTTTTTGGTGAATATTTAAAATACAAAACTATCCCTGTTCCATTTTCAAAGGAACTTTTTTTTTTCAGCATAAAATTTTCTATCAGATTCTTAAGTCTGGCCATGTAGAATGTGGGAACACTCTTATTGAAACCAATAGTTGGATGCCGGGTTTAAAATATTTCATGTCTTCATCTTCTTCTCTTAGCAGAACAACTTATGACTATGAAAAATTTATCATAGAATTACACTTCAATTAGTGATGAAATCTTAACGGAATTCTGAATCTTCAGCGAGATCAGATGATTGTAGGGACTGACTGATAACATGGAAAAAAATAGGAATTGCTAAGATAAATAAATTACAACAGATTTTTCATCATTTACACACAAGAATTATGCGTAGTGAGGTAATTATTATGTTTACCATGTGCTGTGCTAGTTGAGTCCTGAATTGTTCAGCATAAGTATCTGGACCTTTTTCATTGCCTTGATTCATGTTTAACTGCAACCAACATTTAAAAATATTACAGTTAATTATTAAATAAATAAACTGATAATAAGGAATTTGAAATAGTATAAGCGTATTGAGAACCTTTAAAGATAGACATTTGGCAAAATTTAAGAGAACAAGTATAAATGCTATTTAGGAATGAGCCGGAAACGTATTTAGCTAAAGAATAAACAAAGTAATAAACTTTTTTGAACTTTTAACTTATAAATTAAAAAAAAAAAAAAAATCATTATAGAGATAAAATTGCTGGGATAGGCTAAACTGGCGCGGTGGTATTTGATTCAAATTATAATGATACACAACTGACGGGTATAAGAAAGAGGTGGCCAGGTGGTCCAGATGAGCCGTCTGATCCTGGTATTCCATCCCTACCTGGATCTCCCTTTGGTCCTGGAAAGCCAGGAGGTCCTGGGGGTCCAGGATATCCTCTCACTCCTTGGGCACCTTCTACCACTCTAGTGGTATCCCAACTGCCATTATTCACCTAATCAAAAAAATCAACAGTGAGATACATAATACATACTTTTATACTCTGATAGTAGGCTGAAAGTATACTAACAAAAAATTATATTTATTTGATGTCATTATTTTCCATTATTAAATTAACCTATCTCCTACCTATTAACCTCTATTTGCGCAGTCCTTAATGACACGCAGTAAAAGCTGCTGTTATCTCCTCAGGGGAAATGGATGGATGGGGGGGGGATGGATTTATTGCATCTCTTATACAATTTTTTAATACTTCTGTATCATTTAGAATCCTATTCAAATTGGCTATTTGTTTCACCTTACCCCAAAAGTAAAAATCCATGATTGTTTGATCTGGCGATCTGAGCGGCCACAAAATGGGAACAGCATTAGCTATCCATTTTTCTTTAAATTCTGATTCTGCCAGTCACATTCTTGGAAAGTCGAGTGCGCAGGACAGTCATCGTGTTGAAAATATGAAAAACGCCTTAGTTCATACGGCAGTTCGTCTATAAACTGATTCGAAATGTCTAAATACTTGTCTTTATTAAGTTCTTCCTCAATAAAATACGGCCCAATTATTAACTTTTTAAAAAACTGCCGCCTAGAATTTATTACATAATTGGGATTATTTTTAGACCAATATCGACTATTATGTGATAAAGGTAACCACTAACGGTGGTTAGTGGTAAAAGTAGATTCATCTAAGTATTTAATATTTTTATGAAAATTACGATTCTCAAGAATTTTCTCGCCATCAGCAAGGCAAAATTCCAACCTTTGGGATTCACCCCCTTCTTCTAACGTGTGACAAAATCTGACTTTTTATGGTTGTACCTTCTTTGCTTTATAAATGCGTTGGAAGTGTGATTCACTAATATTAGACTCCCCGGACTGCTTTCTTAGAGCAAGTCTAGCATATTCGTGTATTGAATTGAATAAAATCCAATAACGTAAATACTAAATAAGTATGTTAGGCCAACTTTCAAATGTTTAAGTTTTTACGAAAAAATAAAGATTAATAAATTTCCCATAAAAAGGCTTCATTCATTTTTTCCGTACAACGAACGGTTTAGCAAAAAGTCTAGCTTACTATGACTTGCGTAGTGTTTGTGTTTGCAGGACTTATTACGAATTTTTGAGAATATCTCGCTTCCTCTAGTTCGGAGACTAATTGAGGATCAGATGTATGTTATAAAATTTCACACAGGAAACGATATATTGTTTTTTTACGTACAATAAACATTTTGGATAATAAATTGCTCCGAAGATTCTGCAGAAGGCGTAACAACGACCCATAATAGTGATTTTTTTGGAACAAAAGCCTTATGACTAAAATTACTGGACTAAATATTTTATTAAATATAATTTTATAAAATTAAAGCCATTTGACTTAACACTTATTAGATAGCCAAACATATTTAATGATATGCCTTAAAATGGAATTGATTCTTCATTTTTCCAACTCATTGGGCGTTCGGTCCCCGGTCCTATATATAAATATACTTATTATTTTTCACGGAAACGATTCTTAAATGGCGACGAGTACCGGACCAAAAAAGAACTCAGAGGCACTTTTGGAATTACAGAAGCAAAATAAATTAAGAGAACTATGATTAAGAGAACTATGATTAAGAGAACTATGATTAAGAGAACTATGATTAAGAGAACTGTAAAAGCATGACTTACCAGACTGACTACAATGATCAACGCTGAAAATAACTGGACGCAAACGGAACTGGAAATAAGGATAGGGAGCTTAAATAGCTACATAGAAAAATTTGAAAAACTGCAAGAGGCAGTTGATCATTAACAGATGAAGAACTTGAACAAGAACGAAACTATACAGGTTTAGAGTCATTAAATAGAGGAGAAAAAGGAGAAATAGCACTAAAATTAATAAAGTACTAACTAAAGATGCGGTCACGTCATCACTGACTGCCAATATAAATTTCACTCTGAAGAAGATTGAAATTTACTTAAGTTTAAAAGGAGATCTTGATAAAAACACTTAGATAGTAGCTTTACTACTTCATGTGTTAACTCCAAAAATACATGAGAAACTGGTAGATTTATGTTCACCCGAAGAACCAGTAACAATCGCACAAGACAAGAAATCGTATGAAGAAATCCAAGAACAATTGTATGAAGACCTTGTGAAGATATTAAAAGAATACTTTGATCCTTAGTAAAGTATTTGAGCAGTACAGAAAAAAATTGTAAATAGAGTGCATATGGATCAAGAACCAATTGTAGAATATGCAAGTGAATTAAAGAAATTAGTGTCAAAATGTCAGTTCATCTGTGAGTGTGGTAAATTAGTTGGTAGTAATATGTTTTAAAGGTTACAATTTATTAGGGGGATCAAAGACCCCGATATCCGGATTAAGTTATTGGAAGAAAAGAAATATCTTTTCAAGAAGCGTTAAACATAGGCATTATATTTGAACAATCGAAAGTAGAAATTCCATTATGCGGACTACAACTCCCGATAGCAAAGTTTTCATCGATTCACCAAAAAAAGGCAAAAGTGAGAACTCAGAATATAAACACAGAAAAGACTAGGACATTGGATTTTGATGCTCTAAGGGGCTCTGCTATCACGCGGTGACTCCCACCATAGAGTGAACGTTTGCAAATACATAAAAAAGATTTGTAAAAGTTGTTAACGAACGGGGAACTTGGCAAAAGTATGCTTAACTAAATCCAAATCTAACAAATACACTAAACAAGTGGAGGAATATGAATCTGATGAGGAAAAACCTTTTGAAATTAACATATTTCAAATAAAAAACTGTTAAAATCTGGTAACATTTTATATTACACAGGTTTAAACAAAAAAATATAAAGCAAGTCTTAATATTTTTTTAGATGAAAAAATGTCAATTTCATTTAATTCAATTTTTAATTTTGTTAAAAAAGTTTAATACATATTTTTGTTTACTGAAGATAGTTGTTTTGAGAAGTTTTGTGAATTATATTTCTAATAAAAACAAAGCAGGATATATTTATTTTTGAAATAGAAATTTAAAAAAAAAAATAAAATAAATAACAATGGAACTAGACACAGGAGCAGCATTAAGCACTATTTCGAACAAAGGTTTTAAAAAACTGAATATTAAGAAGAAACTTTACAATACAGTTAAGAACCTACACTGGAGAAGTGATTCTATACCAGGAGGTGTGGTGTATGTAAATTGTAACTACAAGGAAAAAAAATTCTTTGGTAAATTATATATAATAAATAAGGAAGTTTATGCCATATTTGGAAGAGAATGGATACGAGAAGTAAGGCTCGACTGGGGAGAGATACGGACGATTTCAGCAGACGTTTCTGGTCAATTAAGTACGCTATTAGAGGGAAACTTATACCTAAGGGAAGGTGAAAACCTTATATTTATAAAATCAAGACCCGTCCCTTATGTTCTTTAGAATAAAATAGAAGCTGAATTAGAGCGCCTAGAAGGATTAAAAATCATTACAAAAGTTGAACAATCAGACTGGGGAACTCTTATTGTGCCGGTTGTAAAACCAAATGGAATTGTGCGAATATGTGCGGATTTTAAGACTATAGTCAACTAGCTAATAAAGGATGAAAAAATACCCGATTCCAGTCATCGAAGAGACATTCATAATGAATAGAGGTAATTACTCCTGCACCTTTGACATTAATAATGCCTATTTACACCTCCATATGGACGAGGAAAGCGCCTTGATCCAAACATTGAGTACACATCGGAGCCTGTATAAAGTGATCAGACTAATGTTTGGAGTCAAATTAGCACCAGCCATTTGGAATAGATTTATGGATAAAGTATTACATAAACTGAAAGGGGTCGCTAGTTTTTTTGACAATATAATCATCCAAGGATGAACATTTGAAGAAACATTGGACAGACTAAAAGATGTACCAGACAGACTTAGACTTTAAAATTTGAAATTAAATAAGGATGTGATTATTTTTTAAGAAAAGTATTAAATGCCTTGGTCATTGGTCATATTATTGATGTAACGGGATTATACAAAACGCAATAACAAGTAAAAGCCCCCCTAAACACTAAAACACCTAAAAATGTAATAGAATTAAGATAATTTTTAGGGTTTTCAAATTACTATAATAAGTTAATTAAAAATTTAGCGTCAAGCCTGAACCCTCTAAATAAGATACTAAAAAAGACTAGTCGATTTAATTGGTTATCGGTGTGTTAGAAAAGTTAAAGAAGAAATTGCAATTAAAGTGACTTTAATTCATTTCAACCCAGACCTTCCAATAACGTTAACCACAGACGCTTCACCGGTCGGGATAGGAGCAGTATTATCGCATAGACTTGAAGAGGGTACCGACAGACCTATTGCATATGCATCATGGACACTCACAGCTACCAAACAACAGTACAGTTAGATAGACCAAGAGGACACAGCAATTTACTGGGGATTAAAAAAAATTGGTGATGGTCCTTGCCAAAGAATCCATGTTGACTTTGCCGGGCTAATGTTAGGCTACTATTTCTTCATCTTTGTAGACGGGTACTAAAAATGGGTAAAAGTCATCCCTACGAAGTGTACGACTACGTAGTAGTGCATAAAAAACCTTAGACAAATATTTACTTTTTTTGGCGTACCTATGTTTGTGGTATTCGACAATGGACCACGATTCAATTCGAATAAATTTGAAGAATTTCTACAAAATAATGGAACAATCCAGCGAACCACCGGCTTCAAATGGATAAGCCGAAAGGTTTGTCCAAACAGTAGAGAAAGGTTTGCGAGCAATGACAGAGAAAGGAGGGGATATTCACTCAAACTGTGTCAGTTGTTCAAGCGTACAACAATGCGTACCACTTAATGTTTGGTATAAACATATACACTGGTATTGACTAAATAACAGCAAATAAGATTAAAGAAAAAACTCGCAAGTATGAGGTGGGGGGAAAGAGTGAGAGAAGATTGATATGTATTGACATCATCTGTCAATGTTATAAATATTTAGTTTATTAATGATGTTATTAAGTTAGTTCATTTTTATCTAGAATTCACATATATGTATATAATTATACTAATGTTACACGGAAACGATTCTTTATATATAATATAGGTACTTTTATAGAAAAGGGCCCCCCTTTTTGTTTTTTATACAAAAGAGTTTATATCCCTCAGTTTAAGTAGCTATTAAGACAAAGGGATATTCAGTCCAATATGCTTTGGGACAAAGGAATATCACACATTTATATTGAAAAAGTGTGTATTAAGTTGTAAGAAAGTGTATTAGATTAAAAAGAAAAGGGGGGCCTTTTTCTATAAAAGTGCCGAAGTTTGGCTGGTTAACTTCCGGTCACCCTATTTTAATTTTACTGTATATTTACTTCTCTATACTAAGAAATATAATATGCATATAATGTAAAAACTATTACTCAAAATACTTATTAAAATCTAAACTGAGATTTATAGACAAACNCTATATATATATATTATAATTCATGTTTAATACTTTTAGTTTCTCCTTTGAGGTTTGGCTTTTAATCTGAGTGGATGCGAGGTAATTTCATATTGAGGTAATTATCCTACAAGAAATACCGCAGGAAATGTTTCCAAGAGTCATTTGTTTCAGATTATTTCTACAAATAGGTTAACCACATTTATTTGCATTCCACCCAACCTACTTTCAGGGCAGCCTTTCCCTCCTCCTCTTCATCGACACAGCTCTAGACTTCAAAGAATATTTACATCCTCTTCTGCGTAATAAATGTTAGCTATGTAAAATTTAGACGTTACTTTTTTCTTTAAAGCAGTATTTTTCATAATTTTTTATTAGCTGAAAGATCCAAGCATATATAGTGGTAGACGTTTAAGAACACAATTGCTGGTTTTGATAAGACATTCTAATAACAGGTTTAATAAAAAATCTACAATTCTACACTTTTTTTTTTAATATGCATAAGTAACATTAAAAATGTGTAATAAGACACATCAATGACATTTTTTATATTAATGAGCATTAGTTCAGAGTTACTCTGAACTAACTATATACTTACCAGACTAGAGTTACTATAGTAATTAACGTCAGGATAGGAGACGTTGTTATAGAGATACTGGTAACTATCGAGAGAGCCAGAAGTAGGACTAGAAGTAAATCCTATGCTATTAGTATCAACCTGAGGAGTTACTGTACTTCTTTCATCTGTACCATCTCTATCCGGAGCACTTCCTGCAAAAATTTAGAAAAAATGCCAAGATGAAACAGACAAAATTGAGGGAATCTAATATTCATCTTCCCATTTACGACTCACGTAAAGTTTCTGCTTATTCTATTCATACAAAGAAGAATGGGCTATAAAATGGATATATTTATTCTTGTTTATCACATAAAAATATCCCACTACCTACTATAATATGTAACTCCCGGAATGAGACCCGCAAGCCAAGAAAACTAGCATAGAATAACATCCAATCCACTTACAGATTCCATTTTTTACTGGTCTTATATTACTTTTCTTTGTAAGTTTCATTGCACGTTTTCGTTACCCTAATTTTGAACCACTTCCCGTCTTTCAATCTTCCCCACATTTTGCACATGGAAACAACTAAGGTGAAGAATGCAGAAACCAAAATAATAATAACAAAAAAACAAAATGGCGTGAAANACCTACAATTTTGTAGTGTTACAAAATGTATGTGTATATTAGAGATATAATTTATTTTAAAATTTAAGTATTGATGGACAGGTAATATGTTCCAATAATTTTATGGGACAGTACTAAATATTGTATCTAAATATTCTTCTTGACTCTGAGGTGTCATTGTCCTCCGATGATAGTCTATCAAAAAACAAATATTCAGACAAGTTCAGTCCGATGGAGACAACAATTAGTTGTCTGTAACTGTGATGGATTAAACAACAAATAAAATTACCTTCGTTATCTTCTTCAGGATAGTTGTCATAATTGATTCCTTGGCCATTATCAGTGTCTTCAATACTATTTTCAGCATCGCAATCCCTCGCTTCGTTATCACACATGTCAAACGCAGCATCAGGACTGCTCACGACTTTCAACATTTCTATGTTACCCTGTCAATAAAATCAAATTGATCAAGATTCTCCAATTATACTACGCAATGATAAATAAATTTAATATTATTTAGGATTAAGATTGTAAAATCGTCCTTGCTGGTTGGAAAAATTAAAAAATAAAAATTAATAAAATAAAGTAAAATCACTCCCGAGGCGAAAAAAACGTGAGAAAGAAACAAAGAATTTTAAATAGTTTCATGGTATTGAAATGCACTTATTTAAATACCATAAAACTATGTCAACATCGTTCCCTTTAAAAAATCAGGTTTTAAGGTGAAGAAACGGGGACGTTACGTGATTTTAATGCATAATTTGAACTAACAGAATACAAATCTGAAAATGAGTATGATATTAAGATTTTTTTTTTAACTCTTTATTATTTATAAATAATTCCTTAAGTTTACAATTCTTGAATAGTTGGCCTAATAAGAAATAAAAATGTCCAACATTGACCATCCTTGAGTCTTTCTCCAATTGACTGAGTTGAAGGTTAAATTTGTTAAGTATTAAAAGGTACCTATAATATAATCTAAAGTTGAAAATAAGACCTGTTTTTAAAAATGGTATTTTCCTATTAATCATGCACCAAGTAATTACCAACTACTTATCAAATTGAACTATCATCTGCAATAACCAAAACGTTCTTATCCCCTGCATTATTCTGCTATAAATAATTTAATTTTCACATCGTATCTATATTCTTCAATTTTTGTTCCTTTGAATTTGTTCCCCCCTCCTCNCACCAAGTAATTACCAACTACTTATCAAATTGAACTATCATCTGCAATAACCAAAACGTTCTTATCCCCTGCATTATTCTGCTATAAATAATTTAATTTTCACATCGTATCTATATTCTTCAATTTTTGTTCCTTTGAATTTGTTCCTCCCTCCTCTTTTTAGCTTCCAGCTTTGAAGAAAGGAGTTACTTTTTTTTTTATAAATACCCTCTTAATAAATAGCCATAGTATTAGCCTACTAGTTAATTCTGTGAGTTGTGACAGTACTTTTACTGGCGTTTGAAGCTGAAGGCTATTAATGCGTTCTCCAAGCAGACTCTAAAAGGAGCTAGCCACATAGGAAAATACCGACCACCATGTAAAGGCAAGTTACTTTTCACCCACTTCCGTATACTAGGGGCAACCACCCTTTTTGCCCTTAGGCCAACACACTTAAAAAATCAAATTTGATTGCGTATTTTTGATAGCAGATTTGGAAGTTATGGCAAAAAATAAGAATATTTTACATCAAACATTTTTTAGACTCTATATGTGAAATCTACCATTTTTATATAGTTTTCCCCCTATCTTATAGTATTAATAATTTGTAGTTTTTAATAATCAATTTAATCTCTGTAACCATTCTAAACATCATAAATTATTTCAATATTGATATGACAACCAAACTATTTCATCAATTTTTCCCAAAACTCAATGTGTAATTTTGTCCGTGTAATTTTTTCCTGTGTAATTTTATCATGTGACCCGCATTTAGAAGAGAAACAAATAGGCGCAGAAGGTTGAAACCTATATGGGACCAACAATGGGCTAATTATGACCTACTACCCAAATTTCATTAAAATTAGACTTGTAGTTTTTAAGATATGTTGGCTCGCAGAAATTGAACGACAGACCGACAGACAGAACCAAAAATCTTCACTGAAGTCTCAAATACATTTCTGTCTTAGAGTTTTTTAAATCGGACACCTAAACATTTTTTGTTCTTCAGAACGATCCCATAGTTTCCGTTACGTTCGGTAAGCTCGGAAGCAAAATATAATAATAATTACCTTCGTTATCTTCTTCAGGATAGTTGTCATAATTGATTCCTTGGCCATTATCAGTGTCTTCAATACTATTTTCAGCATCGCAATCCCTCGCTTCGTTGTCACACATGTCAAACGCAGCATCAGGACTGCTCACGACTCTCAACATTTCTATGTTACCCTGTCAATAAAATCAAATTGATCAAGATTCTCCAATTATACTACGCAATGATAAATAAATTTAATATTATTTAGGATTAAGATTGTAAAATCGTCCTTGCTGGTTGGAAAAATTAAAAAATAAAAATTAATAAAATAAAGTAAAATCACTCCCGAGGCGAAAAAAACGTGAGAAAGAAACAAAGAATTTTAAATAGTTTCATGGTATTGAAATGCACTTATTTAAATACCATAAAACTATGTCAACATCGTTCCCTTTAAAAAATCAGGTTTTAAGGTGAAGAAACGGGGACGTTACGTGATTTTAATGCATAATTTGAACTAACAGAATACAAATCTGAAAATGAGTATGATATTAAGATTTTTTTTTTAACTCTTTATTATTTATAAATAATTCCTTAAGTTTACAATTCTTGAATAGTTGGCCTAATAAGAAATAAAAATGTCCAACATTGACCTTTCCTTGAGTCTTTCTCCAATTGACTGAGTTGAAGGTTAAATTTGTTAAGTATTAAAAGGTACCTATAATATAATCTTACTGATTATTGTAGACCACCTGAATTCAGGTAATGTTTGCTGTTCATTTTTATAAATGATTTCTTAGATTTTCCTTTCCTTAACTCCTTATGCGTAGTCTCTTTTTTTATGCACATATTATATTAGTCCTAACCAATCCAATTCTAGATTAGAACCCATGTCCAATGGACAGTTGGAGAATTTGTATTGATTGTAAAATGCTTTATACATTATCTAGTACAAAATTCTTAATCAGCATAACCTA
>KZ651044.1:279512-290075 GCA_001010745.2 Gerris buenoi
CCTTAACTCTGCTAGGTACAAACAGTTACTTATAATTTTGTCTCTTTTCTAACTCCGTCATGTATAAGTAGTTAGCAATGTATACGTACTTAGCAGTGTGATTATATAATTTATATTTAATGAAAAATATAAGGAACTTCGTTCCTACCGAGTGTACCGCGACACCACACATTTTTTTATTATTTTATTTATTTTTATTATTGAAAATAAATTTATTGTCCATTGTACGAAAGAAGTTGCATAATTTAGTACAACTGGTGCCCTTAAATTAACAATTATGTTAGACTCTTAGTTATAGATGAGTATGTGCGTATTTGCAATAAGTTATGGAATTTCGAATAATTATTTAATACAGTAGATAATAATGTTAATAAATATGCCAAGATGTGCATTTAGTACACACAAAAGGGGGTACGCCATTTAATATGGGTCTGTAAATCTCTCTCTCTCTCTTTCTCTCTCTCTCCCTATCTCTCTCTCTCTCCCTCTCTCTCTCTCTCTGTCTCTCTCACTCTCTCTCTCTCTCTCTGTCTCTCTCTCTCTCTCTCACACACTCTCTCTCTCTCTCAATGTATATACATATATTATTTACATTGGGACAACCTCCTCTTACATTAAACTTTAAAAATTTTATTATCAATCCTCGCGATGACGCGAAAATAAATTTTGATCGATTTACACGTTTTTTTTTTAAAAAAATTGAATTGTTTTTTTAAAAAATGTCTTTCTGTCGTGGGTGCAGACGCGGGGAGCCTAAACTACTGGGCCGATTTTAACGAAAAATCATACCCCGAGATTAAATCAAGAAATTAATTTTAGCTCCAAATTTGGGTGGAATATCCCCAAAAACCTCTGAAAAATTGAAAAGAAATTATTTCTCGAGAACGTTTCCAACATTTTTATTAACGAATTCTAAACTGTAGTCCATTTAAATACTAATCTAACGATATAAGCCGTGTCCCGGAAAAAGTCTAGTTCCTTTGAAAATAGCTTTAATGCGATACGGATACAATCTCTAAATCTAGAAACAATTGAAGATATGTGTTTATTTTAAGTAGAACGGATGTCTAGTTCCAGTCCGAGGTACCGGACAGAGACACAGCGAGGTAAGATGCTTTGGTATGGTTTGGTCAAGCACTATAGGTTAATAGTTAAATTTTTTGAGATAAGTGAAGGTGACTTGTTTAGATTTTGCTGGA
This sequence comes from Gerris buenoi, assembly GCA_001010745.2. NCBI lineage: Eukaryota > Metazoa > Arthropoda > Insecta > Hemiptera > Gerridae > Gerris > Gerris buenoi. The sequence goes on from KZ651044.1 coordinate 280,712, forward strand.
TTCATTGAACCTCTCCAGTATTCCACTACGGAGACAAAGGACTGAGGATTTTCTGCGGCTTGAGTAGCTAATTTATGCCTACTTAGACTGGCTACATCATCAAAGAATTGAGCAATTTTGACGTCCTCAGATTACCTAGGGTAATACGAGCAGTATATAAGTGCAAAAATGGACCGATTACACTTCCTTGCGGGACCCCGGAGTGCATAGATTTATTTGAAGAAATACCTTCGTATAACACACTGAAAGTTCTCTCTGAGAGATAAAATTGTATTTATTTATAATAAGTATCTTCGAGGTGAGGCTTTAATTCAGAGTGCCACACTTTATTAAATATTTTTTTCGATGTTTAGAAAAATTCCTAAACAAACTATTATTATGCATTGCTGAGAAAAAATGAAGTCAATAATCATTGACAGCCCTATTAATGATTAAAACAAAATTGAAGAATAAATAATTGTTTGGAACACATTCAAATGCCATAAGTAAAGCAATGTGGTGGAGCGTTGTCACTATTCTCCGCTAGAAGTGTAGATATGGTTGGAAGTGGTTTAGAACGGCAGTGGTCTCTTCTCGAAGCGGATTTAGCATTCACCATCATTTTCGGATTATCAGTTCTTAACTAATGTTGTTTGTTAAAATATTTAAAGGTCAATTAGTCAAAATCCTGACATGATTTCAATACACATATCAGATTACTAAATCTAAATAGCTAAAATGAGGAAGCATTTGGAGCAAACAAAAGAATCGCCGTTAAGTGCATGTATGTGTACAGTTTTTATATTATTATCACATGAGCCAACTATGATAAAGCCTTTCTCTGCTGTTCTAAATGACATAAACATGTATTTCCATATCAAAAAATATAGAGTTCACATTGATGTTATGTAACAAGCAAATATTACTTATATGCAGATCTCGAGGAAAAACAGAATCTAAGATAGGATTGAATGAAAGAAGTCTATAATATGAAATAAGGTTGTGAATGCATAATAAATAACACAATGTAAGGATTTTAAGGTCGTTCAAATTTGTTTTCCAGACATGCATGCCCCAATGTGTTGATTAAACTTCAGTTTTAATATAATTTCAATTATATTTTAATATTTAAATAAAGTTTCTGTTTTGAAATTCTTTATATATTAACTTCGCTTTTGTTTATTTGGCGGTGCCTGCCGTCTGTCATCAAATCTTAAGACAGCTAATTAACCCTCTTCTAATCATTCAATAAGCCAATATTTGGCTCATTAGCACTGTACCGAAAAACACATTTTATCAAATGAAGTAATTAATTGTTTGCTGTGCTTGACAATCAAGGAATCCGCGTGGCTTGCTTCACCTGAAAACCATCAGCTGTTAACTTAACAGAGCGGATTGATGTCTGTCGTTTTTGTTCCAATTTTTAGATAGAAACCATACTTTTGCCATTTTTACTTTAGTCTAATCAATCAAAACAGACGCTGATACATTAAATTTTATGAGCTATCCGAACACTTTTATGCATTTTTCTTCAGCATCATCAGGGAATCCATAAAACACAATACTATTGGAGCCATAGTGATTCTTAACACAGTTAAAATATTTCTTAAGTATTTGATCTGGATTGGAAAGTTAAAAGCTTATGGGAACATAACTAAATACAGAAACTCACTCTTATTTGGGATACCTTAAGTGGATTAAAACTGTTTCCAGCTTTGTCTGAATTAATCGACACCAAAAATCCAATTTAACTGGGCTACTGGTGTTTGTTGATACAATCAAGAGAGGGTCACTTCTAATCTAATAAGTTACGCCTGTGATTTGTTTACATCGTAATTTGCTCAGCTGTACTTGATTTAAAGTAAAAATAACTCGACAGATTGTGGAAAAGCGTTGAAGGTATGTTATACAAATTATAACTAACTCTCTTGATCTCTGACTATCTTATATTAATGAAGAGTACATTGTCTTGTAAGTACCGTGACATACTTGTTGTCTATGGTAAGGCAAAGTTGAGCGGCAAGGCAGCAGCAAGAATTTATCGCGACTAGTATCCTGATCGGCGTCACGCGGAACACCATCTCTTCTGACGTCTCTATAATGCTGCCCAGTTTGGTACATTAGCAGCTTACAGAAACGCCAAACGCCAATAGGCCCCGATCTGTTAGGAACAAGTAGCTAATTGTAGCAGTACTTACTTCAGTTGAGGCCTTCCCTCATGCGAGTAGCCGTGAGATCTCAAACGAGTGTAGTACTAATCCTTCTACAACTTAACTTACTACAACCATATATTTTGCATATTTTTAGTAACAGCATAAATATGGTTTGTGGGTGGGTCACACAAAATTTGTATGTTTTTTGACAAAACGGCTTAAAAAATTAAACACTTTCCACAAGTGTTATATATTTTGGTAATCTACTCTTCAATACCTTTCATCTGATACCCCACTCAAAATAAAAAAAAAATCGTGGGTTATGAATTATCCTCCATTTTGAATTTGAATAGATGATAATTTAGAGTTTGCTATATTGCTTCCGAGCTTACCGAAGGTAACGGAAGCATTGTGTTCACTTTTCAGAACAAAAAAGTTGTATGCCTCCGATTTTAAAAATTCCAAGACAGAAATCCGTTTCAGACATCAGGGAACATTTTCGGTTCCGTGTCTGTCTGTCTGTCGGTTTGTGTGTCCGCGAATTATGAAACTTGAGTAAATGTCGACCGATTTTGATGAAATTTGGTAGGCACGTTCATTTTACCAATGCCCAGGATGAGTTCGTTGGACAACGTTATCCGGTCAAGCGTTCACGCGCAACGCTTGCGTAAACGTTATCTTCAAATTTAAAATTGGAATTTTCGGTCGGGAAAAAAATCAAACCTTATCTATTAAATGAGACGAACATTTTTTTCGAATACAATTTTTTAGTAAAACCTACAGCGACACCCACTATGAAGTGTTAAAGATCGCTAAAAGCTGTTAATTGTTCTTACACAATAAACAATATTACAATAAAGTAATAAAACGTTAATGTTAATATAACAATATAGTGCATGATAGGCGAGGAAGCTATGTGCCACACTAATTGGCTGTGTATTTTTTTTAATGAGCTGGGGGCTGTACGGCTGTATGACGCAGGTTAAAGGGGTGTAGTTATAGATAATGTAGGAAGACACACTTCACTAATCTCTATTCCACTCAACAACTTCAAACTATGACACGTCATGGTTCATTTATTATTCAATTTAATGTACTTATTATTTTCTTATATTCTGTATGTATTTGCATTAGGCTTGCTTCAATGATTAAGCCACGCAATGCCTAATTTATTAAAATGATTTTGTAAAAATTTGATAAAATGTTTTTGTATTGGTACAGACTGCACGTGCTAAATATCAGCTTGATTGGATGACTGTCATCGTCAATTGTCATCGCTTCATGTCGAGCAAGAGGATCTACTGGTTAGCTTTGATATCGTGTATATTTTCACTAACCTGCCGATAGACGACGCCATCGCCCTTATAAAAAGAAAGGTATGTGAAGACAGACTGCAACTTATTGAATATTGTCTTAAATTTAAATGTTTCTTATTCTACGGAGAATACTACAAGCAGCTAGATTTAGGTGCTCTGAAACCGTCTTGTTGGTGGAGATATTGTTGATTATATTTTTCTTCTCTGGAAACACGAAAGACAGACATTAGATGACTTCCTTCGTCATATCAATTCATTTCTTAGAAAAAATCAATTTACCATGGAAATTGAGAACATCAGCTAAGAATGGCTTCATGAAAGAATACATATTACGAACCATCCGCCACGAAGGGATCACCGAAGAACGTACCCCAACAGAAAGGACGGAAGACCAACAGAAACATATCTCCCTTAAATTGAAGGGGCGACGGATATGATAGCAGAATTAAAAAAAAATACGGCATCGCGGCCACTTTTGACCACCAGAGGCCTCCCGAAATTGCTGAAGGACCACCTTACAACTTGTGGTGTCTACTAAATCCCTTGAAGTTGCGACAAGAACTAAATCGGACAAACCGGAAGACTGATCTCTACCTAACTCCTAAACAAGACTGGTTTATTTTATGCCATCTCACATCAATATGCATAACATTCTACAGCTCAAGTCAAATTAACAATTAAATAAATACGAAAATTCAAAATATCTTCCGAAGTTGGTCTTCATGTTTCCGCTCAGGATTTCTGTTTCGCAGATCCATGTAGGAAAGCTCACCTGTCCTTCTCTGAAGTGTCCCTAGATTCAATGGTGCTTCTGAACCTCGCTTGTTTGATGTTTCTCTAGCTGAGTTTTGAATCTTGATTCCATAGCTTTGGCAAAAATCTTTCCTATGCACGAGCTCAAATTGATGGGACGTTAATTATTTACATCTACATGGCTGCCTTTCTTATGCTATAATATGATACCGGATGTTATTGTCTAGGAATATCATTTGCTAGCATTATGTAGTTAAATAGTCTAGTTAACGGTTTGAATATTGTATTCCTACGAGTTGCTTCTCCTAATTTTAACTTTTTTTTATAATAGAGCCGATTTCATCCATCAAAAATGTAGGAAAGGTATTGTTTGTTTCTTCGTAATCCCTTCTTGTTATTTCATTTCCCACCTCATCATTGCCTTCATATGGCTGTTTATAGAATTCAGTCGCTACATTTATTATACTTGTCTGTCGATGTAAGATTTTTCTCTGAAATCTTTAAGTTCTTCTTAAAATTAAAATTTAGAATATTCATGTAGACAGTGATTTTCCCCTTGCTTTGAAGGTCAAGTGTGCAATTTTTCATCGAGATTGGACTAAAACTGTAGATTTGTATAAAGAACATGCACACATGTTGACTTTTATGTATGTATGGCCGCCATCTTAAATCAAAATGCCCGATTGGTTAACCATTTATCTAAAGTTACTAATTTGATATAACTTCTAAATTTCAAGGTTCTAGTGCAATTGGTTCCGGAGATATCGTCTTGTCGAATTTTGTATAAATGGCCGCCATCTTGAATCAAGATGCCAGATTTTTAAAATATTTCTTAGCGAGCACCTAGGAGGTAAGACGAACACACCTACAAAATTTCATGGTCTTAGGTCCAGTGGTTTCAGAGATATCGTGATGTGTCAGTGAGTGAGTGGTATTTGGATTTTATATATAAATTTATATTTTTTTTATGTTCCTTTTTAAGATTTCCCTTTCATTTATTGACAACAAAGTGGTATTGTTAATCTTTCCTTTATCCCTTGATTTATCATTTTTCAATGAGTTATTAGCAGCACTTTTAATAAGTGCTTCTATTTCTGTCGCTGCTTGAGAGCGATTTGTATTTAGGGAAGTCTGTTTATGTATTTTAATTTATATTTTTTTGTTTTGTTTTGTCAAACTGACACGATGATGTTTTTATATTGATTTTGACAATCCCCTCCTCGAAAACACCCAAGAATTCAAAAACATCTAAACTCACCCAATTAATCCAAGTGCGGCAACAAAATAAGAAAATAGTCTCTGACTCTCCCGCGATAAAGCCAGTGACCAAGAATACATCCCCATCTCATACGCCCAAGCCTGTTGAACCATTGAACAATCAAGACCAACAAACAACAGAGAGACGACCAAGCAGGCATAACAATCAGTAACTCAGACTCGAGCTTACAGCCAAGAGAAGCCTCCCCAACACAAATTACCCCTCCCCTACCAGTAACCCCAGTTTCCCCACAAACCTAACAATAAAGATCCGGCACAAACTGAACTTTCCCAAAATTATGAAAATCCTTTAATGGAACACTAGAGGGCTAGCTGATCTGCAGATCCTCATAAAAGACCAAAGGATATCATCTGTGTGCAGGAATAAAAACCTAACCCTAGCTAGGAAGTTTTACCTTTTGGGTATAGGTGTTTCCGAAAGGATGCAGGAAGACAAAGGGCAACTGGAGGAGTTGCAACTTTTGTCTCGCTGAGACTTCACAGTGAAATAATGCAAATACCAGGGATTCCGCAAGCAGTATCAGTAATATAAAAGGATTAGGGATTGGCTTTAACCAAACTAACTACTACGTCCCAAACCCTGCAATGATAAGAAGAAGAGAGCACTCCCGCGATCGCCCATTTTCTTTGGAGATTTCAATAGCAACCACCCTGCATGTGGTTCACCAGTAGCAGACGTAACGGGGGAGCTATTGTATAAAGAGATAGCACTCCAAAACTTAGTATTCCTTAATGAGGGTGAGCATACATTATTACATCTATAGTCCAGTCACCAGCGGTAAAAAAAAATGCAAAACCCCTAAATTTTGGGAATCAACACTGATTTTCATAAACTTTTGGATTGTGAGCTCTACCTACTCTTTACTTCAAAATCTACCCTGTGCCGAAGCGGGCATTTGCCCTAGGGGTGAAAGCCACCCCCTTATAGGGGTTGAAAAATTTCATAATTAAAATAAACTATGAGGTCGATAGGTTGAGCCATTCTAAGCAACTTTTGTTCTATAAAGTTTTTTTTTAAAGTTGATACTTTCCAAGTTATTAAGGATTGAAACTGTGCATTTTTCAATGAAAAAACGCATGTTTTCCACGTATAACTTAAAAAGTTTTCATTTTATAAAAAAAATGAATAAGTCCAAAAATGTAGCTAATAAAAAAACAAAGAGATTCATTTTTTAAAAACATCTTTACATCCAATGCGAACTGAGTTATTGCTCGTTGAATGACTGTTGTTTTCGAGAATCCCGAAATTGAAAACTTTCAACTTTAAATAACTTGAAAATAGCGAAGTTTTTGGGGAAACCTCAACGGACCATTTTAAAGAACATAAAGAACCCTTTCTTATGAGCTCTTATAACAACTTTTTGCATAAGAATTGACTGAATTATAACAAAAATAATGTCAATACATTTGTTTTGTTTCGAAAAANTTGATACTTTCCAAGTTATTAAGGATTGAAACTGTGCATTTTTCAATGAAAAAACGCATGTTTTCCACGTATAACTTAAAAAGTTTTCATTTTATCAAAAAAATGAATAAGTCCAAAAATGTAGCTAATAAAAAAACAAAGAGATTCGTTTTTTAAAAACATCTTTACACCCAATACGAACTGAGTTATTGCTCGTTGAATGACTGTTGTTTTCGAGAATCCCGAAATTGAAAACTTTCAACCTTAAAGAACTTGAAAATAGCGAAGTTTTTGGGGAAACCTCAACGGACCATTTTAAAGAACATAAAGAACCCTTTCTTATGAGCTCTTATAACAACTTTTTGCATAAGAATTGACTGAATTATAACAAAAATAATGTCAATACATTTGTTTTGTTTCGAAAAATTTAACAATAAGACCCTCGCCATTACCACCCTAATTAAAATTAATCAAAACCCATTTGCAATTAACTTCATTTAGGTGTTATTGATATGACATTTCTTTAGTAAAACGAACACCTACACCGACACTGCTATGAAGTGATCAAAATCGCTGAATTTATTAAAGCGGACCTAAATATGTTAAAATAAAGAAAACAAAGTTTTTACCGATATCTTACATTCTAACGTAACGATTTTAATAAAACTTCTTACACATCGTCTAAAGTACAATTGAAACAGGCATGTACAATTTCAACCTGATACAAGTTGATGTTTTTGAGAGGGGAAGAGATAATATGTTATCTATTTTATAATATTTTAAATTAGTAGGCTGCGGCCAGGTAGGTAAAAAACAGTCCTATTTCCTGCCAACTACAAACATACTCTTTAACTATATATCCATAATGATTTAACTTTTTTCTCAATATTAAATACTTATNCGATGTTTTTCAAAATTTATACAAAACTTATTACTAGTACTGCCAATAAGTCGAGTAAAAATTTAATTTTAATTTTTTCTTCAGTGGTTTAGCAATGGCGGCGTGTTGCCATATGGCAACATTGGCTACTCAGAGTAAAAAAAAATGATTTACTGGAAAATAATAATATTTTTATTTAAGATATAATTTGAGCTATAATTGGCATCGAAGACAAAGAAAATTAAAGATAACATTTTATAATTAAAAATTCAAATAATTTCGCACTGTGATAGTCTCAAAACAATCTATAGGCATAACCCAATACCACACTTAGCACATATTGCTCTCATTATTGGCAAGCAATATTGGCCCATACTAGGCCTTGTTCTGTTGCCTGGTTGGTTTTTTATATACATAAAATTATACATTCCATCGAAGTTGATAGTTTGATACTTAGCAAAATTTTTCTGGGAACAAAAGTCCTAATGAAGATAAAGGTCTGCCATGTTTTCTTCTTGGAATGCCATATTTTCAAGTACGTCATAAGTCATAACATAGCAACTTCTCTTCTAAATTTTAATTGTGTGATTGAGCTGTCTGACGTTCTATTTAGTTGCCAAGCTTTATTTTCTGCAGCATCCACCAACAGAGATATTATAGCCCAATGAAGCTCTTTATTTCTCATGTTGATACGGTGCTGTCGTATAGTTTCATCCATCCAGTCTGTACCACCCATGTGTTTGTTGTAATCGTAATAATAATAATTGTACGATTTCCCCTGGTGTATATCAGAATTAATCAGATTTCCGTTCGGAGTATTTAATGATCATATCTTGTAACCAAACCTCACAGGCTTACCACGAATAAATGAATTAACAGCCATGTCGCGTCGTCCGTGGTAGTACCTAACCATTGTCTCCTAGGAGATTTCTCGTTCTGGTATGAAGTATTTTAAGAAATTAGGTAGATAGATTGGATCTTTGCAACAAGAGGACGTATCTTCCACATTGGTCTTTATTATCAATAGCATGGAATGAGTGGTATGCCAAATATGATGAACATTTTAGCTAAAGCCATAAAGCCGGGTTCAGACGGAGTCGTGAACCGGGCGAGAGCACTACCAGTCGGCTAGCCGGTCGTGATCACTACCCCATGTGAACTATTGGTAGTGGGAGTGGGGGTCGTCCCCGCCCTCAAAAAGTCAGGTCGTGCTCACTCCGACTGGTTGGAGATTGCACGACCGCTTTAGTCGTATTCCTATCGCAGAGGAGACATCATGTCGGTGTATAAAATGAGTAGTGCGCAGATTATGAAGTTTGTCGATTTATATCGCGACAAGGAATGCTTGTGGAAAATAAATTTAGAAGCCTACAAGAACCGTGATGCAAGAGACGAAGCAATGCAAGAAATAAGCAGAGAAATGGCCATTGACGGTTTCGGTGTTCGTGAAGTGGCACAAAAAATTAAAAATATAAGATCCTCCTATTATCAGGAATTAAAACAAAATTCCAACTCAAAGAAATCCGGGGCCTTGATTGATGAAATCTACAAACCTAGGGTCCATGGTTTTCAATTGTACATTCGTTTTTAACAAAGAACC
>KZ651044.1:300014-322253 GCA_001010745.2 Gerris buenoi
AAAATTCAGCCGCCATCTTGGATTTTGACTGATTTCCTGGGCCGGGGTTATTGGCGATTTTGTGATTATGTAAAGGGCATGCTCCTGTACATATTATGTACCTATTTTGATTGCTAACTATCTTTTTTAAGACTATAAATGTAGCAAAATAGAGAGAAAAAAAAAAAGGCAAAATTCGGCAAATTCTGCCGCCATCTCGGATTTTGACTGATTTCCCGGGCCGGGATTAATGGGGATTTTGAGTATGTTAAAATACACACTTTTTTGAGTATAATGCAAAAAGAATCATTTGTGTTGCAATTTTGCCGAGGTTAAAATTTATTTTGACTGGACTATACTAAGAGTCCTCCTATTTACGGATGACATAGTTCTATTTACCACCCAGAGATCAATCCAAACGGCAGAGAGGTTCCTACAAGAGGCAATTGAGGCAATGGTCACATGGGCTACCCGCCGAGGGTTTCTCTTCTCGGCTCTCATCTCACCCAGGCTAGATCCACCTTACCTTGCAACAAGATCCTCTCCAGCAAGTCAATCAACACCGATTCTTGGGACTAATCTTTGACCGGATGATGAACTGGCAGTCCCACATAGCTCATCTCAAAGCTGCCTGCAACAAAAGACTGGATCTCCTTTGGCGTCATCCAGATAGGTTAGCGACAGGCACACGCTGTTGAAGTTTCACAAAGCGTTAATAGTGTCTAAATAGCAGAACGGATGTGCGTTGTTCACTACAGCAAATCCAAGTCCGCTGAAGAGCTTCAAGTCAATACATCATGAAGCCCTGAGAATAGCGGTTGGTGCATTTAGATCTAGCCCAATTAAAAGTCTATTGATGGAAACTGGACCAGAGCTACTTCAAATGATATGGGACCAGAGTTAAATCTCAACTACCGACTTCGATGCACTCCTGGAGGAGATCAGGCCCGAGCAATCGCCTATCCTTGCACCCTAGATAGAATACTTCTACCGGTAGGTACTACGAGGGTAAGAGATACGGGTGCCTCCTGGCGTTAAGATTCTCTCTACTCCTAGAACAATACGGTCTGGCGATTGTGCCCGATAACTCTGGTTTTACCCCTACACCCACCTTGGACAGGGAAAATTAAAACAAATCAGACCTTGTTGACCATTAGAAATAAAGAGGCCGCACTAGGTGAATATCTTCAGTGTTTCCGTACTTTAAGGGCGACGTTCCTACGTGTAAGGGAAATTTACACAAATGGGTCTAAAACAGAGGCACGAGTGGGAGTAGCGGTTGTCTCGAATACTGATATCATCAAGCTAGGAATAAACCACAAGAACCAGTGTGTTTACAGCAGAGCTGATTCATTCTGGCACTGAACCTGGTAGAAGAAAGGAATGAATAACAGCCAATGCCCACGATTATCCAATTCCAGGCAACGAGAGAGCCGATCAAGCCGCCAAGGAAGCCACTGCACTAGTCCCACAAACCGATTTAATATGTTTATCGGATCTGACAGGCGCGGTGGAAAATCAAATAAAAGAAGCATGGGAGCAACACTGAAAATATGTTGTTATGAAAATTTATAACAACAGAGAGAAATTCTACCAGGTACGGTCAAGCTGAGAGATATTAGGCCCTCGGTAGGTGGATGGAGTTCATCTGACCATGCGATCAGGAGGAGAGATATTGGCGTGCCTTAGGATCGGCCACACCAGGTTGACACATGCACATCTTATGAGTAAATCACCCCTACCAGTTTGTCTTCAGTTTCAGGTACTATTAACAGTAGTACATAGCCTACAGAAACCTGCGAACAAAGCGTGCCCTCCCTCCAAGATTGCATGAAATACTCCAGGACAACCAACAATCTCTATATAAAGTTTAGAAAATTATTGTTGAAGCTAAATTGACAAGAGCTAGATTGAATGGACAAAGAGTTTTAAGTTAAAAGGCAAAATTAAATTCCATAATAGTTAAAAAAAAAAAAAAAAAAAATCAAAACGGTTCACATAAAAAATACTGTGGCCTAGAGACAAGGGCATAGCAGGGCTTAATCAACTCAGATGTGTAAATCCTGTACCCAACTCCATTGCCTTACCTTACCTTGATTTTGGCAGATAGTTCTTAAACTTTAAAAAGAATTGGTTTTTCACTAAATTTTCTTTACGTTATTTTTGGAGATATAGATAAGTGCGATTTCAATGTCGTGTGTTTAATTGATTTATGTATGTGCTGTTCCAAATAAATTATTTGCCTTTTTGGTAAGTCATATTTATGTTTTATTAGTTCATAAGTCAAGAAAGATATTCCAAAATAGCAGTACAGAAGGGAACCATTTTTGACTAAGCAGCCACAATTTCATCCAAAAGCTCCCTGTACGGTGTGGTTTTCCCTGTACCGTGTGGTTTTCGTTATTTGGACTATTTATTAAACTGTTATCGATTTCTTCCAAGTATTCCTCTTTTTTCAGGGTTCTATATTTGTTAAGTTTTATTATCAAACAACTGTCTTCGATCGACGATAAAGCGCGCTTTAACTAATGTTTGGTCCGAATAGAAATTAAATTTATCCGCAACCTCTAGATCTCTAAAAACTGATTTATGGGGAGAAACGATGAAGTCAAGCTCACTCTTGAACTGGCAATTCGGTGCCAACCAAGTCTATTTCTTGCCTTTTTTTAAAAGTAGGTGTTCATAACATGTATGTAACATGTATTGTGAGATTGACAAAACTTTTCTTTCTTTATTCCCCTCCAATTTCGAATACCGTATCCATACGGTCCGAGCAAATTATGTTCTTCGTATTCTCTGATGCATATTTGACTGCTAAAGTCTCCCATTATTAGTAGTAGGTTCCTTGAGGTAAATTTTATTTTTGGAATTTCGTCCGCAATTGTAGGGGCATATACTTGAAACATCGTTAGACACACACGTTTAAATTTAAATTTTACATAGGCTAGGCGATTCAATATTGAGTTGAATTTTTTTATTGTTCTTTGAAGTGAAAATGATTTTTATATATTTCAAGTTGATTTATATTATCATATCAAAATTGAATAAAATTTGTAGTTTTGTTCATATGTTAACATTTAATTATAAAATATAGGAGTGAATGGGCTGCCCTATAAAGACGAACTAGGCCGAGAAGAGATAACTATTTACAAGTTTTTTATGGGAACTACAATAATTAGTTGATTTGCTCAGCAAAGTAAATAATATAATAACAACAACAAAATATACATATCACAAACAAATAATATCTATACATTTAAAAAAAAGAAAAAAGATAGATCCCATTGTTTTTTCCTCTTACTTTTCCTGCTCAAATATACCTTGACTGGCTGTTCCATAGGAAAATTTAATTGTGCAGCCAAGTGCGGCAAAGGAGATCTAGAAGGCAAAGGAAAAGACTTTAAAGCATAGGGCAACAATAAAATACCCTATCTGTGGGCCAACATAAGTTAAAATTACCACTCCTTGGGCTACCAGAGAACTCAGTCACGATATACTCCACTCATATGACCCTAGGTCACACTTAACATGGCGCACAATACGCCTCTGAAACAGCGCTGATGCGGTTGTGACTTCAACAAAGTCTCCAAAATTACACGGATGAGACATGTAAATGTCATATTGTAGGAGGTTTTAGAGAAACCCAGATACTCTAAAACGACGGATAGACTGTATTCGCCATAGTAAGCCACAACATGACGCACAACGTCTTCCCTAATTAGAAGTGAATTTTTTTCTGTTTCAAAGAGTGCTTAGCTTGGTTCTGAACTCAAATTATAAAAACGAAATAAAAAAGAAAAACTGACATTAGATTAATTGTCAAAACAATACCCGACTGGTAGGATTTGTATACAACAAAAATCTGTACAAATGTACATGTACCAATTTAAAGATGAAAAATTTCAACTTTTTTGATTTTCCCTGTTGTTGGATTTTCCTGTTGTGTCTGTTAGCGTTACACGACTATATCTACAAGAGTACCAATTTTCAAGTTACTAGCTATTCTGGACGCTTATAATTTTGATGATGAATGACTGTTTAAGTCAGTAACAAAGTACAGACTTTGAAACTCTCCCCTGATGTAAACACTGAATATTAAGGGCTAAATTTATTTGTGTTCTAATCTATGTTTCCAATTTCAAAAGCCGATCGTAAGACGAAGCAGAGATACGAGGATGAAACAACCGTGTTAATTGTTTTAAGTAAAACTACACACTGCATGCTTACTGGAACTTGTGCTCTGTCGTGTGCTCGTCATATCTGAGCGATGTATCGAAATGGGCTTGAAAGCTTTTGACATCGTGCAAAGTGTGTAACTTTTTGTTAATGCATTCATACGTCATGTTTTTTAATACATTGAGTGAATTTCCATACATATTTGTTTAATAATAGATAGAGTTTCTGCGACGAATAAATAATTATAAAGTAGAGTACGGACTTAACATTATGTACATTAAAACTAATCTACTTTAAACTTCCTAAACTTTGTAGGAGGTTCATAATAACATGACATGAGCATGTTATTTAGAATGACAATATTCTTCCCGTTAAAAGGTGCTTTTATAATAATTATTTACGCTTCGTAGTCAAGTTATATTCCATTAAAATCACACCTTCAAAAAATACATTAAGTTTAAAACGTTTCATTTTAAGCTTCTCAAAATAATTTATGTGTGCTAAATTTCCATGTATGTCAATATTTTAGGTAATGTGAAACATTGTTTTAGCATAATGTAAGCATTAGTAATCCAGATTTAGATTTTAGATCCTTCAGATATATTATACATTTTCAATTTTTGTATTATTATTATTGCTTCCGAGCTTACTGAAGGTAATTGAAGCTGTGTGATCGTTCTGAATAACGAAAAATTTGTAGGTTTCCTATTTAAAAAGTACCATCCGTTTCAGACATCAGGGATCATTTTTAGTTCCGTGTCTGTCTGTCGGTCGGTCGGTCTGTCGTTCGATTTTTGGGACCAACGTATCTTAAAAACTGCACGTCCAATTACAATTAAATTTGGATTATAGTTCATGAGTAGCCCATTGTTAGTCCCAAATAAGTTTCAACCTTCTGTACTCATTTGTTTCTCTTTCACATGCGCACAAACATACATTAATTTACACTTATAGNAAAAAAAAAAAAAAAAAAATATATACATATCACAAATAAATAATATATATATATTTAAAAAAAAGAAAAAAAGATAGATCCCATTGTTTTTTCCTCTTACTTTTCCTGCTCAAATATACCTTGACTGGCTGTTCCATAGGAAAATTTAATTGTGCAGCCAAGTGCGGCAAAGGAGGTCTAGAAGGAAGAGACTTTAAAGCATAGGGTAACAATAAAATACCCGATCTGTGTGCCAACATAGTTAAAAAGACCACTCCTTGAGCTACCAGAGAACTCAGTCACGATGTACTCCACTCATATGACCCTAGGTCACACTTAGCATGGCAAACAATACGCCTCTGAAACAGCGGCTGTGACTTCAACAAAGTCTCCACAATTACACGGATGAGACATGTAAATGTCATATTGTTGGAGGTTTTAGAGAAACCCAGATACTCTAAAACGACGGATAGACTGTATTCGCCATAGTAGGCCACAACATGACGCACAACGTCTTCCCTAATTCGGAGCGATTTTTTTCTGTTTCAAAGAGTGCTAAGCTTGATTCTGAACTCAAATTATAAAAACGAAATAAAAAAGAAAAACTGACATTAGATTAATTGTCAAAACAATACCCGACTGGTAGGATTGGTATACAATAAAAATCTGTACAAATGTACATGCACCAATTTAAAAATGAAAAATTTAAACTTTTTGGATTTTCCCTGTTAGTTGTTGGATTTTTTTTGTCTGTTAGCGTTACACGACTATATCTACAAGAGTACCAATTTTCAAGTTACTAGCTATTCTGGACGCTTATAATTTTGATGATGAATGACTGTTTGAGTCAGTAACAAAGTACAGACTTTGAAACTCTCCCCTGATGTAAACACTGAATATTAAGGGCTAAATTTTATTGAGTCCTAATTTATGTTTCCAATTTCAAAAGCCGATCGTAAGACGATGCAGAGATACGAAGGTAAGCAACCGTGTGAATTGTTTTAAGTAAAACTACACACTGCATGCTTACTGGAACTTGTGCTCTGTCGTGTGGTCGTCATATCTGAGCGATGTATCGAAATGGGCTTGAAAGCTTTTGACATCGTGGAAAGTGTATAACTTTTTGTTAATGCATTCATACGTCATGGTTTTTTAATACATTGACTGAATTTCCATACATATTTGTTTAATAATAGATAGAGTTTCTGCGACGAATAAATAATTATAAAGTAGAGTACGGACTTAACATTATGTACATTAAAACTAATCTACTTTAAACTTCCTAAACTTTGAAGGAGGTTCATAATAACATGACATGAGCATGTTATTTAGAATGACAATATTCTTCCCGTTAAAAGGTGCTTTTATAATAATTATTTACGCTTCGTAGTCAAGTTATATTCCATTAAAATCACACCTTCAAAAAATACATTAAGTTTAAAACGTTTCATTTTAAGCTTCTCAAAATAATTTATGTGTGCTAAATTTCCATGTATGTCAATATTTTAGGTAATGTGAAACATTGTTTTAGCATAATGTAAGCATTAGTAATCCAGATTTAGATTTTAGATCCTTCAGATATATTATACATTTTCAATTTTTGTATTATTATTATTGCTTCCGAGCTTACTGAAGGTAATTGAAGCTGTGTGATCGTTCTGAATAACGAAAAATTTGTAGGTTTCCTATTTAAAAAGTACCATCCGTTTCAGACATCAGGGATCATTTTTAGTTCCGTGTCTGTCTGTCGGTCGGTCGGTCTGTCGTTCGATTTTTGGGACCAACGTATCTTAAAAACTGCACGTCCAATTACAATTAAATTTGGATTATAGTTCATGAGTAGCCCATTGTTAGTCCCAAATAAGTTTCAACCTTCTGTACTCATTTGTTTCTCTTTCACATGCGCACAAACATACATTAATTTACACCCATAGCTTCAAAAGTACTTATCTGATTTGTATGAAACTTTTATAGTTTATCGAAACTGACCCTCAGAGAGCCCCAGATTACTTTGAACCGTCCGCGCTCTGTAACTTTTGCCTAATTGATACTTTAATTCAAGTAAAAAACAAAACAATTTTGACAGATTAAAAAAACGGGGGAAGCAATTAAACAAATGAGACAATAATTAATTGTAAAAGCATAAAATTAATAAAGTACCAGATAGGATGCGAGGAAGCTATGTTCCACACCAATTGGCAGACAATTTTATTTATTTTATTTTTTTTAATTTTCCCTATTTAAATTAAGAGAAAGAAAAAAATGTAGAGAAAAGTTATGAATGATAAGATATAAGGTGTTAGGGGATTTATCTTTTCTCCCAACTTTAGATGAAGTGTGAATAATCTGAATCTGTATTCATAAAAGATTTCCTTACCTAAAATAATACTAAAGGAAACTTAAAGCTGTTAATAATTAATGTTGTCAGGAAGCCTAATAATATTTTAAAATCTTGGCATATAATGTTATCATGATCCGCTCGTCGTACTGAGTTTATTAATTTTGTATGTTATCACACACAAATCACAACTCTAATTATAAAATATAAACGCGGCAAATTAATGAAGTTCATTGTTTCATGATTAACATTTTCTTGACGTGTGTCATACGCATCCTCGTACACCTTAGGTCAAACAGATAAGTGAATGTGCAGAGCTGACATCTTATAGTATAAAAATCACTTAGGTTGTTGTTTCTACAAATATTTTGTTGAATCTGGTCAAACAAACAGGTAAATAAACAAAGAGGGTTATAAGTTTAAACTCGCAGCGATCCCCTGACGAGTGGCCAGGTAGATGTATGCCAGGTACTTATATAGGTCTGGTACTTTTATAGGAGTTGGTATTTTTATAGGAGCTGGTTCTTTTATAGGCCAGGTACTTTTATAGGCTAGGTACTTGTATAGGCCAGGCACTTTTCTAGTAGAGCAAACCTTGCTCTGTTTTTTTATCTAAATAGTGTATGGGGGTTGTGGGAGATTATAACGGGAGTTCATTATGTCTATGTATTGGGGCTATGCGTCTTATCGAAAGATAATTTAAGATAATTTAATTAAGTTTGATTCTTCATGTGCAAGGGTTTCTGAGTAGATGGTTAAAGGGTTTGTATTTGTAGGTATCAATAGAATGTAAGAGATCGGAGAACACAACTACGGTGTCAGACACGCCGGGGTAAACTAAGTGATTTTCTTCTGTTTTCAGATGGACTGTTTTACTATTCCAGGAGGGGCCGGTAAACAATATTCCCTATGAACGCACCGCCATCACATACACGGTCCTCCTGGACTTCAACTCTTATATCTTGAGGGCTTCTCACTCTACTAAGACCAACATAAAGCTGACCGTGTGTAAAAAGGCCCTCCTTAAATCAAGTCCTGTTCATTTCGATTTTTGATTGTCTGCCCCTGAGACTTATGGAAGGACATGACATAGGTGACCTGGTGTAGGAACTGCCTGCGGGTCATAATTAGTGGCGAGCCTTCAACTATGGGGAATTTGAAGAGTATGCGGGGTATGCCAAGACTTTCATCCTCTCCTGCCTTCCTCACCTTGCTGAGTTGTGCACTGATGCATTGCACTAAGACTTTTGTTCCTTTTGTTTCACAAGTCCTTGGTCTACATTTAGGTTTCTAGTGATAAGACACACTGCACCCACTTATAACTGAAGAATGTGGTCTAGCACGCCCTTACTTTGTGCCTGGTGCAGTGTGTCTTCGTCTAAGTCGAGGCCATCATTGCCCTCCTTGTCAATGCTATCAGAACTTCTCATAACACACAAATCACAACTCTAATTATAAAATATAAACGCGGCAAATTAATGAAGTTCATTGTTTCATGATTAACATTTTCTTGACGTGTGTCATACGCATCCTCGTACACCTTAGGTCAAACAGATAAGTGAATGTGCAGAGCTGACATCTTATAGTATAAAAATCACTTAGGTTGTTGTTTCTACAAATATTTTGTTGAATCTGGTCAAACAAACAGGTAAATAAACAAAGAGTGTTATAAGTTTAAACTCGCAGCGACCCCCTGACGAGTGGCCAGGTACTTATATAGGTCTGGTACTTTTATAGGAGTTGGTATTTTTATAGGAGCTGGTTCTTTTATAGGCCAGGCACTTTTCTAGTAGAGCAAACCTTGCTCTGTTTTTTTATCTAAATAGTGTATGGGGGTTGTGGGAGATTATAACGGGAGTTCATTATGTCTATGTATTGGGGCTATGCGTCTTATCGAAAGATAATTTAAGATAATTTAATTAAGTTTGATTCTTCATGTGCAAGGGTTTCTGAGTAGATGGTTAAAGGGTTTGTATTTGTAGGTATCAATAGAATGTAAGAGATCGGAGAACACAACTACGGTGTCAGACACGCCGGGGTAAACTAAGTAATTTTCTTTCTGTTTTCAGATGGACTGTTTTACTATTCCAGGAGGGACCGGTAAACAATATTCGCTGTGAACGCAACGCCATCACATACACGGTCCTCCTGGACTTCAACTCTTATATCTTGAGGGCTTCTCACTCTACTAAGACCAACATAAAGCTGACCGTGTGTAAAAAGGCCCTCCTTAAATCAAGTCCTGTTCATTTCGATTTTTGATTGTCTGCCCCTGAGACTTATGGAAGGACATGACATAGGTGACCTGGTGTAGGAACTGCCTGCGGGTCATAATTAGTGGCGAGCCTTCAACTATGGGGAATTTGAAGAGTATGCGGGGTATGCCAAGACTTTCATCCTCTCCTGCCTTCCTCACCTTGCTGAGTTGTGCACTGATGCATTGCACTAAGACTTTTGTTCCTTTTGTTTCACAAGTCCTTGGTCTACATTTAAGTTTCTAGTGATAAGACACACTGCACCCACTTATAACTGAAGAATGTGGTCTAGCACGCCCTTACTTTGTGCCTGGTGCAGTGTGTCTTCGTCTAAGTCGAGGCCATCATTGCCCTCCTTGTCAATGCTATCAGAACTTCTCAGATCCCTCAGAGAACCAGGTAAGGAGTGAAGAATTGTGTCTTTTATCTCTCTGACGTTGAATAATGTCGGGGCAAGGATGGCTCTAGTAGCGCATTTGTCAGAGTCGTGTAGAATATCGACAGGATAGATTTTCTTAATAAGTTTTTCTACAACAAGGTCATGAGCGATGCCTTCGAGAAGAATGAGCATATCTTTCTCCCGTTCTTTGCCGAATGGCACTTCCTGGATGGTGCCTTCACCCACCTGCAGCAAGAAATGCGAATACGCACGCGCTCCCCCTGTCCTCTGTAGAGCCGTAAGGCGGAACACCATGACCGGATTCCATTCTTCGGAGGACCGGAGAGACGCACTTGTTATGTCAAAGGGCGTTCTGGATTTTGGAACCACAGGTGGGATCTGGTGAAAATCTCCGGACCACAGCAAGATTTTCCCTCCGAATGGCAGCAGGTTTCCCATAAGATCTTTTTAGTTTCGGTTGAGAAGTTCAAAATAAGGCGATGAGCCATTGGCGCCTCATCAAATAATATAATGAGCGCTGCTGCTCTTATTAGCTCCGCTCGTTGAGTACCTTTGCTCGAATTCCAATTTCCTACGCCGTTCCCGAGGTCAAGTGGCTGCCGGAACATACTATGCGCTGTTGTGCCCCCCCCCCCATATTGAGGTCAGCTATGCCGGAGATGGCGACACAGATGAATACGTTCCTAAGCGAACGAACGTAGGAACTTTCTTATCATATCCACTAGGCCCATCCAAAAAGATTTCGCTCAAGTCAGCGCAAAGTTGGTCCTCCTGCAAAAGCGTTTTGATATTGTGGAAGACGGCGCGTTGTTCAGTACTGAGGCGTGGCTCTCACTCATTCACGAATCGGCTCTAAATCTCCTCACTACAAATTAAGGACCTCCCTACCCAGCTCAGTGGTGTCATCCTGGACATAAGGGAATCCTTGATTGGTCGGTTGAGAACCGCTTCGTCGCAGAGCCCTGTCCATGCATATCAGCGCCAGTTTCTACGCCTTTTCCGGATCGTTGGGATAAAGTTCAAGGAAGATGTGCCTCCCACAATTGCGCGGCAGGTGCGCCAACGTTGCACAAAACTACGAAGAAGGACCTCAGCTGAGGAGCGACCATAAAGGCAGATTCTTCAATGAGGGCCTCCAAAAAGTCCCGCTCGTTATCCACCATGCCCAGTTTCCTTGCTTACTTACTTATTCCTGGCCTCTTCTACCTTGCGGTGTAGAGGCTGAACAAAGTTTTCGCCACCGCGCTCTGTCTGCGGCCATTGTTTTAGCGCTTTTTGGTTCTACTCCCCTCTTCTGGAATGCGGGGATCAAGGTGTCGGTCCATTTTGTGCGTGGTCTGCCTCTTGGTCGTCTCCCCTCAGTCCTTGCTTCTAACATCTGTTTTGGGACCCTATGCTCCTGCATTCTAACCANATGATACAGATGGTGTTTATACCATTTTTTTATAGACTGTGAATTGGATTTTGATACTGCATCCGTTTGGCACTTCTTTAGATGGTTACTCCCCTTATTAAGAAAACAAAGGTGAGTAACCATCTAAAGAAGGTAGACGGAGTATTCTTCTTTAGACTGTTACTCCCGTTATAAAAACATAAGTGTGATATTCCTTTGTCCTAAAGTAAGTTGGAATAAGCATCCCTTTGTCTTAATAGTTATTTAGTCAGTCATTTATATTCTTAAAAAAACATAGGGAAGTAACCATCTAAAGAAGTACCACTGTTTGTACTTGTTATTTGATTTCAAAGCTTCTGAAACTGTACCTGTCTCATTAAATCTGCTTGATGTTTTAAATTTTTGTTAGTATCTAATTTTCGATTTTCTTTCATTTTCAAACGTTTTAATTTCGTATTTATTATTCTCCATTCTTTCTAGTCCTTGTTATTCACAAAACTTACCTCGCTTCCACTATCTAATAGACATCAAGCTAACTTGCTGTTACCGTTTATTCCTTCTACTGAAATTTGNGTAGGTTGAACATTTTCCAGGCAGAGAGGCCCAAATATGCCCCGTTTAACAGTCGGAGAAGTGCTAGTTCCAGGCGAGGGAATGTCTGGCCAATTAGTCTTGTGAGGCCGACGCTGAGAAGGCAGTTAAGGGGTTGCTGCCGTTGATGTTGGGGCCAATTTTGTCCGAACAGTTGGTACATTTTTAACTGTGTCAGCGTCAGACCTGCGAGCTAGATTAGGAACATCATCTTCTCCTCTGGACAGAAAAATGTTAAAGGGCCTGTGTGCATACAAGTCATAGTGATTTACACCAAAAAAAACTTCAAAAATATGGGTTTAGGATCTTCGGTTATGCCCATATCAGACACTTGCATTCCATTCTCAACCATAAGAATTCGACATTTGTACACGCAGACAGTGCACTTATTGCCAAGGAGGTTCCCCCGACTTTGTCTTTACGCTTTGAAGAATTGTATGAGTTCTTTTACTCGACGACTTTTACCATCTGATGATGATAGGATGGTGTTGGACAGAGTCAGATATGGCCAAACTAATGGCTGAAAACCGGCAATTGCCGTCGCCAGGAACGGCATAATATCGGAAACGGACTGTAGGCCCAGAAAGGTCAAACTTCTCCATAATGACGAAGAAGAATGAAAATAAATCGAANTGATTGGTCGGTTGAGAACCGCTTCGTCGCAGAGCCCTGTCCATGCATATCAGCGCCAGTTTCTACGCCTTTTCCGGATCGTTGGGATAAAGTTCAAGGAAGATGTGCCTCCCACAATTGCGCGGCAGGTGCGCCAACGTTGCACAAAACTACGAAGAAGGACCTCAGCTGAGGAGCGACCATAAAGGCAGATTCTTCAATGAGGGCCTCCAAAAAGTCCCGCTCGTTATCCACCATGCCCAGTTTCCTTGCTTACTTACTTATTCCTGGCCTCTTCTACCTTGCGGTGTAGAGGCTGAACAAAGTTTTCGCCACCGCGCTCTGTCTGCGGCCATTGTTTTAGCGCTTTTTGGTTCTACTCCCCTCTTCTGGAATGCGGGTTTTCCTTGCTACTAGCTGGAAAGTCGCGCAGTATTCTCCTACATGAGCCAAGAGATCGGCGAACCCACAGCAGGGAAGTGACACCAGTAGCGCTCGAAGGTAAAACAGCTCGAACTGCTTGGGGGAGGCCCAACAAATTCTTGTTACTTTTTTGCCTCGCTGACAGGGTGTTAAATAGTGTTTTCTGTCAGGGTGGTCGCATACCGTGTTATTTTTAGGTTTTTTGAATTAATTGTATACGTCTCGTAAAATATTTGTATGTAATGTCGTCGAAAATTTGATTTAATGGTCTGTTCATGTACAGGAGGAGCTTTGACGGCGCAGATGCCGCAGCTTCGGATTCTTGACCCTGCTAGAAGAAGGCAGTCTGCTGACCTGGAAGGTGAACGGGTAACAGTTCGACAGTGGGATCTGAGACCGTCAGGTCATAATCTAAGAGTCGCCAGCACGCATCACTCGCCCCTACCATGCGACGCGTTGCGTACTCTTCTAGCTCATCGATCTGCTGGTGAAGAGCAAGGATCTTTAATAAGATAGGTATTTAAAAAGGTATTTAATTACCCGTCTCGTCGAAGCAATCTCCACATTTATGTGGCTCTTATATTTTAAAAACAGGAACGTATTATACGGTACCACATTACCATAGTGTACCTCTCTGCCAGTCCTCGGATTTATAAGAATGTTTTTGTTGTTACGTTAACTATAAGTTAACGAACCCCCGCTCGTCTGTGTGCGTTGTTAAGTTGTGTTTTTTAGGAAAGAATTTCTCATATTTTTTATTCTTGTCATTCCAACAGGATGGATTACGGCGCAAATCAGATAAACATGGCCCGTGAAGCATATGCGTGAGCACAAGTCTTCGGAGCTCCCCTCAGGTCCCCTCAGGCCCTGTCGAAATATCCCTGCCTTGATTAGGTCCGCCACCTGCCACCATCGATGCAATGTGTGCGTACGGGAGCCCACGCATCTGCATTTCAATAACACTGTGGACGGCCCCACTCTTGAGGTCCCTAAGAAGTTCCTGCAGTTTGATGTGAAAGATCCTGCAGCAGATGGACGGGTCACATTTATCGCAATGATGGGTTGAAGACTTCAATTTATCCCACTGACCGCAAGCCGTGAAGCTTATAAAATATGAAGGGGAACCGACTCTTGAGACTAGGCTCATCGCGTTGAGATACTGTCGCTTCATATATATCTTGGTCCGACCGTGAATGTGGAAGGTAAGTAGACTTTCTCAGCCTGTGGACCTCCTTCACCCTGCACCGTCTCATCATTTGCAAGATCTCGTTCGTCATTACCAAGATCCGTGTTCATTTGTGCTTACTGCTCATCGAGAGACGCCAGCTCTCTAATGGCTCCCTCGCTGGCATCGTGCTATGAAGCGTAGCCTTTCCTCTACGAAGCGGGCGAACATTTCCACCTGCCTGGGACAGCCGGCCCAGCTGCTAACCGTGGTTCAGACAGAAGGAGACAGCGGAAATACTTAAGCTTTGACAATTTGCGCCCCTTGTTGTCCAGAAAACCGATGAACCACCCTCTTGTACCCGCAGGATACTGGAATGGCTCCATCAAGTTGGACATGACGTCGATATAGGAGGGTCGCTCCATCACCGTCAACTTTCTGGGTCCACCTCCCAAGTTTTCGTCCATGTTCAGAACTGTATAGACCTCTGCTCCAGGATTTCGATACCCAAGGACAGGACCAACCAAGACAAAATGGGCGTCAAATGCTGGCTCCAGGCTTTTTGAATTGTCTGGCGAAAACGTTCTCAGTAATGAGTGAAGACGCAGCTTCAATGATGGCTGGATTTAGACGCCTACCCTCTCCCTCTACCAATACGTTGCTCTTCTACATCACCAGATATAAACGACAATGATTTATAAACTGCTGTTCTTGGGTTGCTCGCAGTGACTGTCCTCGAGCATTGATGTCATAAAAACTGTGGTACAGACGTCTCTCCATCTAGAAGAACGATAGACCTGAAGGATGCCTGTAACCAACGGATACACCCATTGCACAGAACGTAAACATATCATTGTACGCTCGTGAGCGCTGAAAAAATCTTCAGTCAGGGATGGAAGGTCCAATACATTATAACAACCTTCCCCGCAACACCACATCTTACGGTCTCTTTCTTCTTCAAAGAGTCTAGCCTGACAATGACTACAGCTGTATATATCTTTTTGATATAGATTCGGCTGTTTCAAATAATGGGGAAGGATGTTGTTCAGTTTATCGCCAGACTAATATGCAGCTGGGCCGTGCTGAGAGATCCGGTTTTTTATGTCCGCAGAAAGATGGCGCAGTACATCCTTCTCTGGGTGGACTGCCTTGTACCGCGGAATTGCATGAGCATGACCAGCAGGGTTGGCTTCCTTGTAACGTAAAGAAGCTTCACGGGAAAATTCATGGTTTTTACTCTATAGCGACAGACAGCGTCTTTAAATGGCAATGGGTTGTTTTTTCTGTTATCCTTTGCTGCACCAATTGTCCTTTTTTTAATGGATGTTAATCGTGTAATTGGTCTTCTCCCCTCTTCTTTTTTAAAGTTCGACCACATCTACTTCCATTTTGAACCCTTGGTAAAGTGTGACAATTAGCTTGTTATGTTGCAGTTGATGCTGATGGAAGATTTAGATAAGATACCTCAATAAGAACTATAGGATGACGATGCTTCATTGGTATGCTGTTCCTTATAGCCTCTGTCTCTTTAGGGAAAGAAGACTGACCACCTGATGAGGCAGGTTGAACATTTTCCAGGCAGAGAGGCCCAAATATGCCCCGTTTAACAGTCGGAGAAGTGCTAGTTCCAGGCGAGGGAATGTCTGCCAATTAGTCTTTGGAGGCCGACGCTGAGAAGGCAGTTAAGGGGTTGCTGCCGTTGATGTTGGGGCCAATTTTGTCCGAACAGTTGGTACATTTTTAACTGTGTCAGCGTCAGACCTGCGAGCTAGATTAGGAACATCATCTTCTCTGGACAGAAAAATGTTAAAGGGCCTGTATGCATACAAGTCATAGTGATTTCCACCAAAAAAACTTCAAAAATATGGGTTTAGGATCTTCGGTTATGCCCATATCAGACACTTGCATTCCATTCTCAACCATAAGAATTCGACATTTGTACACGCAGACAGTGCACTTATTGCCAAGGAGGTTCCCCCGACTTTGTCTTTACGCTTTGAAGAATTGTATGAGTTCTTTTACTCGACGACTTTTACCATCTGATGATGATAGGATGGTGTTGGACAGAGTCAGATATGGCCAAACTAATGGCTGAAAACCGGCAATTGCCGTCGCCAGGAACGGCATAATATCGGAAACGGACTGTAGGCCCAGAAAGGTCAAACTTCTCCATAATGACGAAGAAGAATGAAAATAAATCGAACTTTCCCGTATTCTGAGGAAGTGTGTTTACTACCTTTGCACCTAAAACAGTAGATTTTATTTACCTTGGGGCACGCTTTTGCTCTGTGTTCACCGAAAATACATACAAAGTATTTTTTTCCTAAAAAAATTATTTTCATTGCTCGGCAGTTGCTTTTGCTTATTAATTAGTAATTCTAATCTTTACATCTAATTAAGTATCACAAAAAAATCAACAGAGTTGAAAAATAAAATAAAAGAAATGATCATTCTATAGTACTGGCACCTACTTCTGCGTAAATTTCGAATGAATTCTTTATAAGCCTTTTAAACTTGCTCAAGGGGAATAATGTCAGTAGCTTGTTTAATACTTTCAAGCTATTATCAAGACGTTCAGTATAAACTTTTTGTTTCAGATATCCCCATAAATTTTTTTAAAAAGTCCATCATTGTTAGATTTGGACTCCTAGCAGGCCATGGAACTGTACCATTTCTTCGTATCCAACGGTCCCCAAAATGCTCAATCAGCCGTTCTCTAACCAATACAGTTGTATGGACCGGGTGGCCATCTGGTTGGTAATACAACCATCTTCTATTAGCTAACGGTATATTGTCAAGTAATAAATGATTTGAGCAGCTCGTGGTAGGCATATTGGTTTTAATTTCCGTCAGTAAAGTACGGCCCGATTTGCAAAGTTAGAGAGACCACACCAAGACATTAACTTTTTTTTAATATTGACGTCTACATTTTATTCTAAAAAATGTATTCTTTTCCCTGCCCAATACCTGCAGTTTTGAGAGCTGACGTTTTTAGTGAAGGTAGCCTCGTCCGAAAATATTATGTTGAGGGAAAATTATCTGTTCGAAAGATGCTGCTCTCCAAACTAAATACAAAACTCTTATCTTTTAGCATCATCATTTTCTTACTTGTGTATGGGTGAACTTGGGTTTAAAGGGATGAATCCTGCGTCCACGTTTAAGATTCTCAGTAAATTTTATTTGCTAACTTTTCCTATCTGGAAAGCCCTCCTCTTAATGAAAGCTCAGGGTTGGCTCGCACAGACCCAAGAGATTTACCAGCGTCGTTGTATTCCTCGATAAGAGTTCTCCTAGTTGCATTAAACTTCAATATTAATAATCTGAATGGTTTACCCATCTTTCTTCATATTTTCTTTTAACAGCACACTTAACAATAACACTTTCTGTTCAAGAGTTAACATATTAAAATATTTTTTTTTAAAAAAATACGTATAATATACCAAAACGCTGTTGAGTCCCATCATAATTCTGAATTATTCTGCCTTCACTTTGCCTAGTGCTTCGGTTAAGAAGTCTGCTGGTATTTCTTCAGCCGTCAGTAGGACAATCATTCACCTTCCCCTTTTCGGCAAGCCTTCCTAATATAGAGGCCATTTATGAGTTTTATTTTGGGATAGTGACCTTTCATTTAAACAATGTGATGACCATTTTAAACAAGGTGTTAAGCAGTTTGACTGTCAGTGTAAAGTTTAAAGCGTAGTTGATTCATCACCTACAACTTGGCCCTCCCAATTAGTATCAACCATTCCTTGCAGTTGCTTTCCTGTCTTATTATACCACAGTCCCATAATATCCTTGGTGTTAGCAGGTAGCGTAAAACTTTCTTTAATGCCTTCCAATATTGTGGTAAATAAACCTCTGTGCGTTCAACCTTTTAGTTTCCGTGGTTAAAACCAGTGATGGCTTGTCTCTTTAGACTGACTCAACATACTCCTCATGCTTCCACGTAAAGACCTGTGCCCAAGTCCGGCTGATAAAGACGTATATAATTTGATACTCAATTTTATCCGAAGTCTCAACAAATGGTTTTATTTGAATTTTTATTAGTCTCACCTCAAAAAAATCTATACTCTGGAACATTGAAATATATTTCGTTTAATTTTTCTACTGCATCCGTAAAGTTGTTGACATGTTCTGACATTGTTTGATTATATTGTTTAACTTGTTGTTTATTAAACTTTAATAGTTGTCTTACTAATTGTTAGTATTACACTAGTAATACATTTAAGACAAACACTAAGTTATGTATATTTGTTTGTACATTTATTTTATTTATTGACCAAGTCAAGTCATTGTTAAATGAAAATTAAAATATATAGTTGTTCTTAAGACTTTAAGAGTAAATCTGTGCATATTACAATATTCTATCACTAATGCGACCATCGAAAAAAAAGTAAACAGGTCTTGTTATGGCCCTCATACCTTACACTACGGTTTTTTTTTAAGAGGTGACAGGAAGAGATTATTTCAAGAAAATCGGGAAAGTTTAGCGGAGAAAAAAGACAGCTGTGAGTAAGTCAGACTTTACCTTTCTACCATCCTATTGGCCATTTCCAACCCAGATTTATCTATTATGATACTCTCAAGACCCCCACATTCTGGAGGACAACTTGACAATTTATTGTAAAGTTTTTGTATTTATTGTCAAGTTCAAATGTCAGACGAAACCCGAGATTCTGTTTAGAAGATTACAGGGACTGACCTAAACAAAAACGGCAAAATATTAATTCCCCTTTTACCCTAAATTACGACCCCCCGAAAACCTGTTTAAATTTTTTGATTGTAAAACATCCGAATTCAGAGTCAATGGAAAAAGTTTCTCCTTCTTTGATCGACAAACCTTCATCTCAGGCCACGGGGTTCGGCACTGTTAATAACGCCAAAAAAACTGAAAGACGGCTCCCTGTTAGCCGAAACGTTTACAAACGAGCAGGCAGAAAAAAATATTCACCACCTTCCTCTTAACCAATTCATGACCCTTATCGTCGAGCCCCATAAGACACGTTATTACTGTTACTGGAGTAATAACTTGTTCAGACATGGACAACGTACCTATAGAGGATGTTAGAGAACAATTGAAAGACCAAGGTATGACTGACATATACATTATAAAAAGAAAAGTAAGCAAGAACTTATTCCAACCAACAGTTACATTATTACACTTACTCTACCAGCTAAATTAAAAGTGGGCTACCTACTAGTTACAATGAGACCTTATATTCCACTCCTTATGAGATTTTTTTTTTTTTTTTTTTTTTTTGTCATAAATTTAACCATGGTCAAGCTTTCTGCAAGACAGGCCAAGCTTGCCCTCAGTGTGGTGAGCAGGCACATGACGGTACCCCGTGTACCTAATCGGCGCAACGCATTAATATAAAGGATCCCATTTAGCAAAGGGCAAAACCTGTCGGTGACTTCTAGAAAAGAAAATTACAGAGATGAAGGTACTTGAAAAACTGTCATACTCAGAAGCAAAGCAAAAGGTTATATCTATTCAATCGNGATTTATAAGAATGTTTTTGTTGTTACGTTAACTATAAGTTAACGAACCCCCGCTCGTCTGTGTGCGTTGTTAAGTTGTGTTTTTTAGGAAAGAATTTCTCATATTTTTTATTCTTGTCATTCCAACAGGATGGATTACGGCGCAAATCAGATAAACATGGCCCGTGAAGCATATGCGTGAGCACAAGTCTTCGGAGCTCCCCTCAGGTCCAGGAATATCTGCTCGAACCACCCTGTCGATATCCCTGCCTTGATTAGGTCCGCCACCTGCCACTATCGATGCAATGTGTGCGTGCGGGAGCCCACGCATCTGCATTTCAATAACACTGTGGACGGCCCCACTCTTGAGGTCCCTAAGAAGTTTTGCAGTTTGATGTGAAAGATCCTGCAGCAGATGGACGGGTCACATTTATCGCAATGATGGGTTGAAGACTTCAATTTATCCCACTGACCGCAAGCCGTGAAGCTTATAAAATATGAAGGGGAACCGACTCTTGAGACTAGGCTCATCGCGTTGAGATACTGTCGCTTCATATATATCTTGGTCCGACCGTGAATGTGGAAGGTAAGTAGACTTTCTCAGCCTGTGGACCTCCTTCACCCTGCACCGTCTCATCATTTGCAAGATCTCGTTGGTCATTACCAAGATCCGTGTTCATTTGTGCTTACAGCTCATCGAGAGATGCCAGCTCTCTAAAGGCTCCCTCGCTGGCATCGTGCTATGAAGCGTAGCCTTTCCTCTACGAAGCGGGTGAACATTTCCACCTGCCTGGGACAGCCGGCCCAGCTACTAACCGTGGTTGAGACAGAAGGAGACAGCGGAAATACTTAAGCTGGGACAATTTGCGCCCCTTGTTGTCCAGCAAACCGATGAACCACCCTCTTGTGTGCGGGTGCAGGATAGAGCAGCGGATACTGGAATGGCTCCATCAAGTTGGACATGACGTCGATATAGGAGGGTCGCTCCATCACCGTCAACTTTCTGGGTCCACCTCCCAAGTTTTCGTCCATGTTCAGAACTGTATAGACCTCTGCTCCAGGATTTCGATACCCAAGGACAGGACCAACCAAGACAAAATGGGCGTCAAATGCTGGCTCCAGGCTTTTTGAATTGTCTGGCGAAAACGTTCTCAGTAATGAAGTAATGAGTGAAGACGCAGCTTCAATGATGGCTGGATTTAGACGCCTACCCTCTACCAACATACGTCGCTCTTCTACATCACCAGATATAAACGACAATGATTTATAAACTGCTGTTCTTGGGTTGCTCGCAGTGACTGTCCTCGAGCATTGATGTCATAAAAACTGTGGTACAGACGTCTCTCCATCTAGAAGAACGATAGGCTTGAAGGATGCCTGTAACCAACGGATACACCCGTTGCACAGAACGTAAACATATCATTGTATGCTCGTGAGCGCTAAAAAAAAGTGTGGATGTTCATAAAAATCTTCAGTCAGGGATGGAAGGTCCAATACATTATAACGACCTGCCCCGCAACACCACATCTTACGGTCTCTTTCTTCTTCAAAGAGTCTAGCCTGACAATGACTACAGCTGTATATATCTTTTTGATATAGATTCGGCTGTTTCAAATAATGGGGAAGGATGTTGTTCAGTTTATCGCCAGACTAATATGCAGCTGGGCCNCTTGAAAAACTGTCATACTCAGAAGCAAAGCAAAAGGTTATATCTATCCAACCGGCTTCTCGAAACTTTTCAGAACCAGACTGCAAATTTGTAAAACTAGAAAAATAATCACTTCGGATAAGGGAGTGCAGTATGATCCATTAGATATTAAAATAAGTCGTAACAATAGTAACACTTCTACCCCAACATCCTTTAAAGCCTAAGTTAGCCACAAAAACCACCGCTATACAGCCCCACTAGACCATTTGAAATCCAAATTACAACTTCGTCAAAACTATCACAAGTAGATTCACAAGCAGAATATGAAATGTTTTGGGCCAATCTGTGGAATCCCCACTCGACAGATTCAGCATCAACCCCCGAATTTCAACAACTAAAAAGAAAAATCGTAAAAATAAAATTCACCTTTTAAAAGGAAATAAAAACTGAGCATGCGTCCGATTATAATTTGTTCTTGGAACTGCAAGGTTACAGAGCAAGAAACCATGATCTACGATACTTTCTTTAGGAAACACGTCTAGTCATTTTAATGCAACAGGAGACCTATTTACCTACAAGCTACCCTCTCACCATACCCGGTTACGGGTACTCTTATAGAAAAGGGCCCCCCTTTTTGGGGCCCCTTTTCTATAATAGATCATATAGGGTAGCATTATAGTAAAAGGCCCCCCTTATTAAAACAAACAATAACTCATCCCCTAACGGGACAGAATGTTGAAAGATGGGGTTTTGGGTGGGGAGGTTATTATAATGAAGAAAAGAAGGAAGGGACACCTTTTCTATAAGAGGTCATAGAGGGCAGCATTATAGAAAATGGCCCCCA
>KZ651044.1:329378-344158 GCA_001010745.2 Gerris buenoi
CATGATTTTTAAACCAATGTTTTACACTTTCCTCTCATTAATGGCAGTATTTGCATTAATACATACATCTGAAAAACAAAAATCAGGCATGATTTGGTAATATAAAAGAAACTGTGCCTAATATGAGACCCTGCCTATGTTAGGCCCGTGATGGGTCTCATATTAGGAACAACCACGTTTATATATTCTAGAACGAATTTGTGAGGTTAGGATTGGTATAAACTTAAAAAGTGAAATACATGTCTTCACCTTGTCTAAATAGCTATCATTATATTATGAATAGATTTTAAGTTAATTTTTCCTTGATGTTTTGAACAAGCTTTCTGTGATGTTCTTAATTAATTTTAATAAGGAGTATAATAAAATAAAATTGACAGAAACTCTCTTCTCGACGGTAGGAGTCCAACTAACTCCGAGACTACTGATAGCCATAAACACTATCGTTTTTCGTTTGACTTGCCAGACTGTAGCACATACCAGCCTCTTCAAAGTGGGGTCTCATATTAGGCACGGGTCTCATATTTGGAGCACTAACCCTACATTTATGATGGGATGTTAAAAAATAAAATGAGAAGTGTGAACGATGATGTTGAAGCTATGGTACGAATANCCGAACTTGTGATACAAGAATACACCAATCCCATGCAGTAAACAAGAGAGAACGAGCGAGGCTTGACTGCCGATATTATTGAATGTGCAAGAGCAACGCACTTCTTTCTATAGGAATCCAAGCAGCTTCGTTTGTCGTTTAAAATTACTATTTCGAGTAAGTTTCAACGAATCAGGGATAACTGAATTTACATTCTGGAAGAAGTCGTAGAATGGTGTTGTGTCGTACACTTGCGTCCGTATATCCTCTCATATGACTTCAGCAGCTGCTTTCTGAACTTATACTGTCATACCATGTACTGGTGAGAATTTTTTGAACTGTGTTTCTAAAAAAACAGTCGTGTGTTTGAAGGGCCTCTCAACGATCAAAGTGTCCTTTCCATACTTTGCAAAAAAGCGATTTTTGACTGTTCGTAGTTGAGGTCGTTTTCCTTCTATCTGGTCCATGAGTTTATCAAGAGAGAACTGACACTCCTCAGCGTTCTCTTCCAGAAATGAATAAATCTTTTCCATGTCCTCATCAACTGTGGGATGCTGACGATTTCCCCTGGACTTTCCTGTTCGTGGTGCCTGGTAGAGCTTTGTTTGGCAAAACCGATGATATCTCATACCAAGAGCTNCAGGCTGAGTTCGTTGGACAACGTTATCCGCCCAAGCGTTCACGCGCATCGCTCGCGTAAACGTAAGCTTCAAAAATTTTAGGACGGGAAAAAATGTTATCGACAATATTAAGGAAGCCTGTTACCTTGACTTGTCTTATTTATTTTTTTTATATGTCAAAATGTCACTTCGTTTTGTAAATATAGAAAATATAACGTAAATTTAGATTATTATTATTTGCTACATGGCTATTTATTACACTGTTATTTCGCATTGTTAATTTTATTTGTTAGTCTGTTATTTTTATTTTTAATGCATTTATTTGTTATTATTATATAATGTATTTAAATTGTATTTATTACTCTATATATAGTCCAGTAACTTTATACATCACATCATGCGTCAAATCCGGTAATTCTGATTTTTTGCAGACTTCTGTATGATGTTGGCCTAATGAATAATTGTAGTTAAATGAGTCACAAGACCAGATTTAATCAATATAAAATATTTAATATATTTGAATATACTTATAGCAAAATAGAACACAATTTNAAGTACCCGTCCCATCTAAAGTATTGACATTAAAGTCGGCGTTATCAAAAGAAAATTGCACAAACGACATTGAAGGGTCCTTCAACATGAGTTGGTCTGGTCGCATGATGGCTGAGGTTTCCAAAAGCATAGTATCTTTGTAACTTGCTGAGAATCCAAGCGTTGACAATAACTCAACCAGATGTTTTGACCCGAACTTGTGATACAAGAATACACCAATCCCATGCAGTAAACAAGAGAGAACGAGCGAGGCTTGACTGCCGATATTATTGAATGTGCAAGAGCAACGCACTTCTTTCTATAGGAATCCAAGCAGCTTCGTTTGTCGTTTAAAATTACTATTTCGAGTAAGTTTCAACGAATCAGGGATAACTGAATTTACATTCTGGAAGAAGTCGTAGAATGGTGTTGTGTCGTACACTTGCGTCCGTATATCCTCTCATATGACTTCAGCAGCTGCTTTCTGAACTTATACTGTCATACCATGTACTGGTGAGAATTTTTTGAACTGTGTTTCTAAAAAAACAGTCGTGTGTTTGAAGGGCCTCTCAACGATCAAAGTGTCCTTTCCATACTTTGCAAAAAAGCGATTTTTGACTGTTCGTAGTTGAGGTCGTTCTCCTTCTATCTGGTCCATGAGTTTATCAAGAGAGAACTGACACTCCTCAGCGTTCTCTTCCAGAAATGAATAAATCTTTTCCATGTCCTCATCAACTGTGGGATGCTGACGATTTCCCCTGGACTTTCCTGATGGTGGTGCCTGGTAGAGCTTTGTTTGGCAAAACCGATGATATCTGGCATCAAGGGCTACCAAATCTGTGTTCTCAGATATACGCTCTTTTATTTTAAGAGCCCATTCATCACCACTTTTCTCAGCTGCTTTCAAGATTGTTGCACTGAGAGACAACTTTTCCGCAGTAATGACATTGTTCCGTTTTTCTGGCTTCTTCTTCCTTTCTGCCACTAGGAACTCTTCAGTTATTATGTCACCACATAGCCAACAGTGTTCTCTGAAATTAAACTACTCAGAGACTGATCTCGTGGCCCTTGATAACATAATATTTGATTTTCCACTGCTAACAGCTGCTTTGATCAACTTCGGATTATTGTATTGTATGTATATGTACTGGGCCCTCTGTCGGACCTTCAAGTACCTCTCTTGCCACTAGCAGCCTTCAGTTATCTATCTTTCATCTGGATTAAAGACTTTAATGCATTTTTTTTTCAGAGAAGTTTACTGCTCGCCTTCTAGTTGCCACTATTTTCTTCATCCAAGACTCGGCTTCGTTGGCATTGGCAAAGTATTGGTGAGCTAAGTACTACTGAGCTGGAAAATTGTAGGGAATTGTCCAGATCTTGATTACGCTGGGAAGCCTTTTCCTTTAGCTGGGCCCAGTATAGCTTAGAGGCTCTAAGCTAGATACTAAATGCTTTAACTATAAGCATTTTTTTTTTTTTTTTTTTTTCGAACGATTTTAAAAACGATTGTTTAATTAATCCAATTTTACATTTAAGGAACAGAAAAAAACTTGTTGTATAAACAAAATAAAGTAAATGAAAATAAAATAAACCAAAATAAACTAAAAATGTATTTTCGCTTCCGCGACATTCCCCAGAAAGCCTTTTTTCTCATTTCGCCGCTACTTCTAGGGGAATTAATTTTGAAATAGGACGGGTGAGTACAGTTTCTTCTGTCTTGACCTTCGCAGCTCTTATTTTTCCGTCCGCACTGTGTTTAACTTCGGTGATCATTCCAATCTTCCATCTTTGACGAGGTTTCAGTTCGTCATGGATGTGGACGACCTCTCCAACCTGCGGTACCTGCCAACCTCCACTGCCTGGTTTGTTTGCCCTTTCTCTGAGTTGAGCCAGGTATTCAGATCTCCAGGATCTTCACGCGGTCTTAAGGATTTCTGATCCCTTTCTCCATTTGTCAAGAAGATTTTGATGTGCTTTTACTTCAATGANTGATATCTGGCATCAAGGGCTACCAAATCTGTGTTCTCAGATATACGCTCTTTTATTTTAAGAGCCCATTCATCACCACTTTTCTCAGCTGCTTTTAAGATTGTTGCACTGAGAGACAACTTTTCCGAAGTAATAACATTGTTCCGTTTTTCTGGCTTCTTCTTCCTTTCTGCCACAAGGAACTCTTCAGTTATTATGTCTCCACATACACAACAGTGTTCTCTGAAATTAAACTGCTCAGAGACTGATCTCGTGGCCCTTGATAACATAATATTTGATTTTCCACTGCTAACAGCTGCTTTGATCAACTTCGGATTATTGTATTTTATCTAACAAGCACTGTGCACATATATCTCATTTACACCCTTCAATAAATGCTGATTTTCTATGTTCTTAAGGGAAATACTCGACGCAAGAAGGGGTTTACACCTTTTCCCTTCACTAGGCGTACATCTCCCTAATATCACCACTGAAGGCTATCTCACCCTGTCTAAATTTGTAAATTATTCCTAACATTGATGAAAAGTTATCTGGACCCTTAAGCAATGGACTATTCAGACTAACACCACTAACCTTTGCCGTTGCATCACACACGATTCTTAATTCGTTTGGTTTGTTAGGATTCACTACAGGCATACGAGGAAGATACCGTGATATGTTTTATGTCAGCAAGCTTTGCACCTCATTACCACAAAGTTTTCTTGCGTAGCCCTTATCAATGAAGTCATTGATTTTCGCAGATAAGACATCGCAAACTGACTGTCCCTACCCATTCGCTTCTCAATTAGGTGGAGCCCTCGTATCGCTGCTGATCTGCTAGCTGGCATTCGGACTTCGTCTCCTCGCCAAAGAAGCCGGGTCTCCCATCTATGAGGCTCTCTTCTTCTCGTCGTACTCTTAAGTAAGTTCTGCAATAGTTGGTCTTAGTGGTTGGCTTCACACCATAGTTTTCTAATGCGAAAGAAGTCTTAATCAGGTCATGTAAATAACTGTCGCTATTAGCATCGTAAAATTCGTGCTTACACAAAAAACTTGTCACACTCCGCTCTCCGTGACAACTTGACACATTCATTTTCCCGTGAAGGGTCCAACCCAACCTGGTTTTTGTAGCTACTGGGCCCTCTGTCGGACCTTCAAGTACCTCTCTTGCCACTAGCAGCCTCCAGTTATCTATCTTTCATCTGGATTAAAGACTTTAATGCATTTATTTTCAGAGAAGTTTACTGCTCGCCTTCTAGTTGCCACTATTTTCTTCAAGACTCGGCTTCGTTGGCATTGGCAAAGTATTGGTGAGCTAAGTACTACTGAGCTGGAAAATTGTAGGGAATTGTCCAGATCTTGATTACGCTGGGAAGCCTTTTCCTTTAGCTGGGCCCAGTATAGCTTAGAGGCTCTAAGCTAGATACTAAATGCTTTAACTATAAGCATAACTTTTTTTTTCTTTTTTAGAACGATTTTAAAAACGACTGTTTAATTAATCCAATTTTACATTTAAGGAAAACAAAAAAACTTGTTGTATAAACAAAATAAAGTAAATGAAAATAAAATAAACCAAAATAAACTAAAAATGTATTTTCGCTTCCGCGACATTCCCCAGAAAGCCTTTTTTCTCATTTCGCCGCTACTTCTAGGGGAATTAATTTTGAAATAGGACGGGTGAGTACAGTTTCTTCTGTCTTGACCTTCGCAGCTCTTATTTTTCCGTCCGCACTGTGTTTAACTTCGGTGATCATTCCAATCTTACATCTTTGACGAGGTTTCAGTTCGTCATGGATGTGGACGACCTCTCCAACCTGCGGTACCTGCCAACCTCCACTGCCTGGTTTGTTTGCCCTTTCTCTGAGTTGAGCCAGGTATTCAGATCTCCAGGATCTTCACGCGGTCTTATGGATTTCTGATCCCTTTCAACATTTGTCAAGAAGATTTTGATGTGCTTTTACTTCAATAAAGTTATCCTTTTCCGGGCAAGTGGTACTCTTTGTTTCTCGAAGCATCACACAATATTTTTGGCCACAATAATTTTGTACGTCCTATCTATTAGTTTTATGGAAAATTCTACCGAATAAGTTGAAATAGTTTTAAATTTACTTTCTCCAAATAAACATACTGATAAGGGTTTTCCTTATTAATTTTGTCAAGTCCTAAATCTTTTGCAAGCTTTTCTGAAATATAGCTTCTTTGACTGCCGCTGTCAAAGATTGCCCTCTTATTAAATTACTTACTTTTATCTAAATTGTTTAATCAAACAGTTGCAGTTTGTGAAGAGGTACAGTTACCTTGAGCCAGTAATTGAACTTCTTTATCATTTTGTTTTTCTATATCACAACTATTTTCAACTGATACTACTGGAACTACTTAGGATTTTATATTTTTTGGACAAAGGCTACCAACGCGATGAGCCTTTTTCTTGCAATGGAAGCACACTTGTTGGCTTTTACAAACTTTAGCCGTATGACCATTTTTAAACAAACAAAGCAGTTGCCTTCTAATTTTTCCTTTCGTTTTTCTATTCTTCTGTATTTATTACAAGAATCTGACCAGTGCTGCCCAGAGCAGTATTGGCGATTCGGTTGTTTAACCAGCAAGGCATCTGTTGTAACCTTACTCGGCCTATAACTATCCCTATCTGATGTTGCATTTTCCCATCTTTGTCCTTTAGATCCTATCCCTACTCCTACGCTAGATATTTCTTTCATACTAATAATTTTGTCGAATCGATTTCTTAAAGTTTTACAATTAAAGTTATTTGAGGTTTCGTCACTTTGCAACATCTCAAATTGTTCCAACAGGCCATGAATTTGTAATGGAAAATTAATTTCTAGATTTCGCTTCGGGGTAAAATTTTTTTGATCATGTATGCCAAATTTCATATAAATAGGCCCAGTTATCTGCAAAAATGTTTATGGATACAGAAGTGAAAACCGTAGCAAAAGATTTATATTACGCACACTTCACTGAATGTAATTTATTATTTTTGATTGCATTTCCTTTTTCCACTAAACTTAAAAAAGCCATATTTAACGTAGTTGAAGTTAAAAGTGTTCCCTTTAGTTTTCAAGAAAACTACTTCACACATTTAAGGTTATAACAACTTAAACAAAAATAATAATAAAACATTGGAAGAAACCAAGAAATCACACCTTCAATCAAAATCTGATACTTAAAATAGAATTTATTGAATTAAAACTCTGAAAACTTACTGCGAAGCCTCTATTATCTTCGAGGAGTGGTTGGCCAACCAGTAGAATGCCATCCAAAGCCAGGCGGAATTCCGGCGAACGAGGCAAACGGAGACTATGCTCTTCTTGACAATCGATTATCAAGCTGGCTTGATCTCCCTTTACACTCATACCAATGCGGTACCATCTGTTTAAAACACCAATTTACTTAATTAAATATAAGAGGTCCAACAAGTGTTTATGCAGAATATTTTTAGGGAATATTAGAGGTTTAGGATAGTGTCAAGAATAATTTTACATATTTATATTTTATATACAAAAGCATGAAAGTAAATTGCCTAAATATAGATAAATCTATAAAACTGGGCGATAAAGAAAACATGTAGTAAGCGAGAAAGTCTCTGAATTATTCCTTTTACTTGATTGAATATAAGGTTTTATCAGGATGTGAAACCTGATGCATAAGAATTTGCTTTGAGATTAAGCATGGAATAGGCAAAATGCTTACCTATTTATTTATAAGGGATAAAATAAATGTAACATACTATTTAATGAGTATGGCGTATGGCTGGCTATATGTCGCTTCATCTTTTATTATCCTTTACAGTCTTAGACCATGTATATACCTAGACACGCCCTGTCACTCAATTAGTGAGACCAACATTTTCCTTGGGCTATGACGTCACGAACGGGCAAGAACTACCAGTTTACATTTATAAATATAAGGATGTATCCAATCTTCCATCTTTGACGAGGTTTC
This sequence comes from Gerris buenoi, assembly GCA_001010745.2. Taxonomy (NCBI): domain Eukaryota; kingdom Metazoa; phylum Arthropoda; class Insecta; order Hemiptera; family Gerridae; genus Gerris; species Gerris buenoi. Next base: position 337,047 of record KZ651044.1, read on the forward strand.
AGTTCGTCATGGATGTGGACGACCTCTCCAACCTGCGGTACCTGCCAACCTCCACTGCCTGGTTTGTTTGCCCTTTCTCTGAGTTGAGCCAGGTATTCAGATCTCCAGGATCTTCACGCGGTCTTAAGGATTTCTGATCCCTTTCTCCATTTGTCAAGAAGATTTTGATGTGCTTTTACTTCAATGAAGTTATCCTTTTCCGGGCAAGTGCTACTCTTTGTTTCTCGAACCATCACACAATATTTTTGGCCACAATAATTTTGTTCGTCCTATCTATTAGTTTTATGGAAAATTCTACCAAATAAGTTGAAATAGTTTTAAATTTACTTTCTCCAAATAAACATACTGATAAGGTTTTCCCTTATTAATTTTGTCAAGTCCTAAATCTTTTGCAAGCTTTTCTGAAATATAGCTTCTTTGACTGCCACTGTCAAAGAATGCCCTTTTATTAAATTACTTACTTTTATCTAATCTGTTTAATCAAACAGTTGCAGTTTGTAAAGAGGTACAGTTACCTTGAGCCAGTAATTGAACTTCTTTATCATTTTGTTTTTCTATATCACNCGATGTTTATGAATTTTTATTAAAATTATAACCTTAGAACATAAGATATCGGTAAAAACGTTGCTTCTCTAATTTAAAAGATTAGGCCCACGAGTTATCAATTGTTAGTATTCAGTATACCATAATTGCTAATAAATTTATGTTTCAATTTAAATGCAATTATCATGCATTTATAAAAAAGCAAATGAAGATGTGGTTTTATGTATAAATTAAAAGATAGGTGATGAAAGCAATCAATTGATGGTTTAAATAGTTAGTAAATCAAACTCAACTAATGGCTAGTTATTATTCTTATTGTAAATTAGCAAATTTTAATGTCACGTCTCATAAACTATGTAATAAAAGTTGATGGTGATAAACTAAACTATTAAAAGAGTATCGTAAATGAAGTTTTAGTAGGGATGCTAAACTTTTATCACAAGTATATAAAATATGTGTCAGCTATTAGGAGGTCAGAAGATTCTCTTATCACATAATTGCTATCATGTAAAACACATATCCTTATTTTCTAGTAATAAGAGTGGTTAAGGCACGAAGTAGAACAGCGCCTAATTCCAAGCTTGTTATAACAATATATCAAGTTAAGGTTAATTCTGTGAAAGCCCACAGTTAACCCCTTTTATCTGACACCAATCTGTTTAAGGGCTTCAAAATAAAGTCAACCATTCCTCAGGCTTTTCTTCTAGTTAACAGCAGTCTTCCATTAAACTAATTCCTAGTGATGGACGAGAGCAAATTAAATTTGGAGAGCAGATGGCTACTTAAATAATTATCATAAATAAGATCAGGGTCATGAAAATAAGTAAATAAAATAGGCCAATATTAGATCTATATTTATTTTACTACCATTTGACCTAACTTGTAAAGGGAAAAATGAGATACATAGTAGGTATTCGTTTTTATAGAGTTCGTTTACTTAATACGAACTACATGTGTATAACTAATTAATTTAATTAAATATTAGTAATAAATGCTGTGACGGTTACATATGCCTGTTACTTGATGATGGTGTAATCAAATTGAAGGATGGTACATGTGACTACAGACTAGGACTTGAAACATGAAACGTCACTATATATAAAACCCGTACCGACACAGACCAATTTACATTTCTTGAGGGTTTAACTACACAACAGAAAACTAATTATAAACAAAAAGTAACAATTAAAAAGACTTCACAAATTATTAAGAATCGAAATCCGACATAACTTTTACTTTTTACAGTTTCGAGGTCACCCTAGAAACCCTTATGCTTTTGGTAGTTCGTCCGTCCGTTTTTTGCATCTTGCAGTGTACCTTCCGATCTATTGTAGCTAGAAATTTTAAATTTGGCATAAGAGTTTAACCTTTTTTCCCAAAAACCGGAAACATTTTGCGAACGTCACAACTTAAATTTTTTATGATGAGAGCGATAATTGAGAACTGATCGCAACATTTTTTATTATTTTTGAGTGGGGTATAATTTTAAAGGTTTTGTAATGTAGATCACAAATACATATCAACATATAAACACACATACATACATTTTCTATTTCATTATAAATTGTAATTTGGTTTAAAATTATTATAAAAGTTTTCAAAGACAGCCGCGTCGATTTCTGGGCATAGTGCGTGTGACTTAGCATAGTGGCCTGTTCTTGTGGCAGTCAAAATAATGCTGTCTTTTTTACCGAGAAACTAAATTGAACATTTTATTCTTGATCGACTATATTTCAATATAATACAATAAAGTTTCTGATCTTGTACTCCTAATTTCCTTCTTTTCTTGCTCTCCCTCTTCCGCTCTTTTGCTCTCTCTTCTGTTCGTAAAAAGACTTTAACAGCATTAAAAAATATGAACTTGTTTCTTGACAAATTTAAAACATTGTAAAACTTGAAAGACATTGACATGAAAAAAATTAAACAAATACTTTGTCAGTGTACTTTTAAAATATTGTCAATATTTGATCCTGAGTTGGGGTAGTTTTATCAATGAGACACTTAGCTTCATTATTAATTAGGAATTTTGAAGAAGTATTATTTTGAATAAAAGTATTCATATCTAAATTAAAATCATAATAAGGGCACCAAATTTCACTATTTGTGAAAGAAGGTCGTTCAATTTACGCTCACTGCATTTCGGTGACGTGTACTGTACAAGGCTACAATAACCATTCCTTTAAGAACTATTACCAGACGTTTTAAGTGGTTTTTGATCAAACATAGAGTTCCACATCCTCTGTCGGCAACTCCAAATGTTGAGATAGGAGACAGATTTTGTTAAGGTTTGTAGAAAAATATTCTGTTTAAACATCGATAAATTTTGACTTCGTTGCTTGACAACTGTCTGCGCAAATCCATCTGAGAATCTTGTCTTTATTTATTTGCACCTGTTCAAGTATTTGAACGTGTATCTTCAATACAAGTATCTTTGTTTCCAAACCTTACTTTTAAACTAGCGAGAGCTTTATCATAATTGTCCTTAGTAGAAAGAAAACTAGAAACTATTTGGTACGCTTTTGAATTTTTAACCATGTGCTGAATTTAAATAATGAAACTTGTCTACTTTAGATATACTATCGTCTCCGTCTATTTGTTGGAATTGACTTCAAAAGGGAAGCCACGAACGTAAATCCCCGTTAATTGTTGTAATTTAATTTTTAGGAAGTTTCATTTGTTTCTCAAAATTTAATGGTTTGACATCTGTAAATATTTTGATTTGTCAATGTCAACAAATTTGTCAATTTTTATTCAATTAAACTCAGGGGTATCTAACTCCAGTATTCTAGAGGTGTAAGAGCACTAGCGCTCCACGGGAAGATAGTGGTTAAAACTGTAAACTACTTATGATCTTTTGACATTTATACTATATTGTAAATAAACATTAAAAAAAAAATAACTGCCTCGGTGGCCGAATGAGATGCGCGATCGCCTAAAATGCGAAAGTTCCCGGGTTCGATTCCAGGAAAATGACCAAATAATTTATTAATTTATTTCTTTGAATTAAAAAGCTCGAAATCTTTTGAATGGTGTAAAAGATTTAGTTACAATATTAACCGCACCTTCCCGTGGAGCGCTAGTAGTCTAACACAGGTAGATAAAGAGGGGAGTTGGAAATCTTTCCGTTTAAGGATTCTATGATCGCTGATTAAACTTATGTTTATTATCTTTCGATGAATCAATTTCCTCCTCTAGTTCTGTTTTGTAGTCATTTAATAATACACCAAAAATCTGTCTGTCAATGTCAACTATAGATTCAAGTCTCGACTCGAGTTCCGAGAGGCCCAATAATACCTGTGCAGTATTCTCAACCTCCGTCTTCAGAAGTTCCTCCAGGGCATTGTGCTTCTTTGTTCTAAATGCTATACGAGACTTCTTCAGTTTGGTACAATCTTCGCTTTAGCCGCCAATGTATCTTCTTCCCAGGTTCTTTAATGCACGGCACCACAAATGTTGAGAAAGTCGATAGATTTTGTTATGTTTTTAAGAAAAACGTTTTATTTAAACATTAATAAATTTTTACTTCGCTGGTTGACAACCGATTCCGCAAATCCATCTGGAAATCTTGTCTTTATTTCTTTGTACTTGTTCAAGTACTTGTTTGTATTGAATCACCTAAATTAGGACCGTCAGTACTTGCTCCATGCCAGAATCCCTCTACAATAAAGTCGTCAATTAAACAACTCCATATTTCTGATAGTAAAATAATACCAGATGATAGAAAAATTAGATCTGCTGTCAGGTAAGTGTTTTCTAAGATATTGAGGGTTATGAAACACTACTTGTATTTGTTTATCAGTTTTTAGTCATTTGGCTAAAATTCAAATCTAGGGTTTAGAAGGTTATTTCTCAGACGCGCCAGCTCTTTAATAACTAACGAGCTGGTGGTACCTGCTTTGATGTGTGTAGCTACACAAATCAAGCCAGACCTTGTCTAGAGATGCCCTTTGCGAATTGTATATAATGATAGACGTATTGCTTCTGTTAGAACCATAAGAAACTGAGTTCTATGTACCTTCAGGTTGGTAGACTTCCACATCTTAACGACGATATAAGTTGGAGGTTCTATTGGAGTAAATGCCTATCGTTCTTGACACCAACGATTGTTGCCTTTTACGCCTTTCACATGAAGTATCATAAAATTCAAGTTCAAGCAAGACCCTGAGAGGTAGTCTTTCTCCCGAGCTATCCCAACCGGAGCTAGCTGCCTCAAATCGCCTACAACAATTACATGCAGTCCACAGAATGGTTTGTTGACTTGCTAAATTCAGACTTTTGTTAACTTGTTTGAATAATTTGGAGCCCACCATAAAATTTTCATCGATAAACAACAAAGTCAATTTTCTTTAGCATACATGTGGCTCTAATAACTAATTATTAAGACTTTATATTCAAGAACAACTGATTTAATGAATGTTTTAAATACAACTGTTTATAAGAATGAATATATACTAAATTTTGGCAGGTCATTTGAACAACTTGACTTCACCTGACTACCTTATTATTTTTGTTTTTTAACTCTAATCCATCCGAGATATCTATATTAGGTTAAGCGAAAACTCACATGGAAGACTATATGTTTGTGGTGTAGGTAGGTGTAATACGGTTCTAGTAGCCCGAAGTATGGCTGACTCACTACATTTACCTGTAACGAGGTCAATTGTAGAAAATGAGGAACTTTCAGTACAAATTCCTCTTAGAACTTTTAATTGTTGGCGTCAACTTCCTTGTTACTAGAATATGGGCTGATACTTCCGTCAGCTTCTTGAGGCATTTTGATGAAAGTTCTTAATGGCATGAGATATATATATTTTATCATAATTCGTGTTACTAGAAGCCATATTATTAAGGGATGTAGTTAATGCTCTTTCCACTGCTTTAGTCGCACTGAGTTAGTTCCACCTTTGCAAACATTCCCCAGAGGGGTTGTCCGGTAAACAGACTCAAGGAGTTAAATGATTCGGGTTGAAAAATCCATCCATCCCCCCAACTGGAGCTAGCTACCTTAAATCGCCTACAACAATTACATGCAGTCTACTGAATGGTTTGTTGACGTGTTAAATTTGTCTCAGTCTTTCGTTAACTTGGTTAGATAAGTTGGGGCCCACCATAGAAATTCCATCTATAATTAGAACTCTTACACTTGCAAGTTTACAAGCAATATTAGCGAAAATATCTGCCAACTGATATTCAGCTTTGCACACAAGAGCAGTACATAATGCCAAACGCATTGTGTAAAGTATGTCCACCTACAACAAAGGCTACTTTAACTGTTATAGCATAGAGCAGTGCTTTGACGAGGTCTGAATTTGCTCCAGGGAATAAATTGAAGTGGCGGGACAAAGTCTAAAATTAAGTTAAATAAGAAGACTCTATTGCCTGTCCCCACAACACCAATACTTATGAACATATATATGGAGAGGCTCAATAATGATCTGTACGTGATCATAGATATGAAGGAGAGTGGACCGTTGTTCCTTATTAAAGGACCTAATTGAAAGCAAGTTTGTGTCTCTAATCAACTTATATTTGGCATAAACATCCCTAATCCTATCTAAATTACGTATATAAACTTTTCTCATATTGTACTGTACAAGGCTACAATAACCATTCCTTTAAGAACTATTACCAGACGTTTTAAGTGGTTTTTGATCAAACATAGAGTTCCACATCCTCTGTCGGCAACTCCAAATGTTGAGATAGGAGACAGATTTTGTTAAGGTTTGTAGAAAAATATTCTGTTTAAACATCGATAAATTTTGACTTCGTTGCTTGACAACTGTCTGCGCAAATCCATCTGAGAATCTTGTCTTTATTTATTTGCACCTGTTCAAGTATTTGAACGTGTATCTTCAATACAAGTATCTTTGTTTCCAAACCTTACTTTTAAACTAGCGAGAGCTTTATCATAATTGTCCTTAGTAGAAAGAAAACTAGAAACTATTTGGTACGCTTTTGAATTTTTAACCATGTGCTGAATTTAAATAATGAAACTTGTCTACTTTAGATATACTATCGTCTCCGTCTATTTGTTGGAATTGACTTCAAAAGGGAAGCCACGAAAGTAAATCCCCGTTAACTGTTGTAATTTAATTTTTAGGAAGTTTCATTTGTTTCTCAAAATTTAATGGTTTGACATCTGTAAATATTTTGATTTGTCAATGTCAACAAATTTGTCAATTTTTATTCAATTAAACTCAGGGGTATCTAACTCCAGTATTCTAGAGGTGTAAGAGCACTAGCGCTCCACGGGAAGATAGTGGTTAAAACTGTAAACTACTTATGATCTTTTGACATTTATACTATATTGTAAATAAACATTAAAAAAAAAATAACTGCCTCGGTGGCCGAATGAGATGCGCGATCGCCTAAAATGCGAAAGTTCCCGGGTTCGATTCCAGGAAAATGACCAAATAATTTATTAAATTATTTCTTTGAATTAAAAAGCTCGAAATCTTTTGAATGGTGTAAAAGATTTAGTTACAACATTAACCGCACCTTCCCGTGGAGCGCTAGTAGTCTAACACAGGTAGATAAAGAGGGGAGTTGGAAATCTTTCCGTTTAAGGA
>KZ651044.1:354599-368582 GCA_001010745.2 Gerris buenoi
TTTTTTTTTTTTTTTACCATATTTAATCTATAAACGCTCTATTATCTTCTTAACATTACACTCGTAAATAAACAAATGATCCAATTTTTCTTTACATTCTTTATCACACTTACCTATATTATGCTATACATATTTTATATTTTATTTGAATCTTTTAAACTTTTTAAATTATATTTATTTTTTTCTAAGTTAGAGTTTTCTAGTTTTGATTTGAAAGTAGTGTTGTTTTTTTTTTCTTGTTTTTTTTTGTTGTTTGTTTAAATGGTTAGTTTTATAATTTTATAGTTAAATGAAGCTGTTTTTCATTGATATGTTTTAGAAACATTATTATGGTCGGTTAAATAATTAATTAATTAAATAGTTACGATTTCCACTTAATAGATTTTGCTACTCACAGTTTCCTGGGTCCAGAATTATTTGTGACTAACAGATTTTTATATTTATTCCTATGGGTAACATATTTTTATACTATAAGATTTGAGCACGTTTCTAACTTCAGAGTCAATTTTCTCAGAATATAACGACGATTTCTTCACTGTAACACTTTCACTATTAGAAACAAACTAATATGATAAAATAAGCGCAAAATATTCGCTAATACTTAAGCAAGACTTTTGATTTTTAAAGAAAAACCAGCAGTACGATCTGCTCTCTACGCACTTTGGTGTAACCTCTCTCGAATCACCTCTCCGAAAATATTATGTTGTGGGAAAATGATCTGTTCATCATATGCTGCTCTCCAAACTACATACAAAACTCTAATCTTTTAGCATCATTTTCTTCCAATGTATGGGTGAACTTGGGTTTAAAGGAATGCATCTTGTTCGGCTTTAAAATTCTCTGTAATTTTGATTTGCCAACATTGCCCATCTAGTAAGCCCTTTCTCTTAATGAAAGCTTGGGGTTGTCTCGTAATGACCCAAGAGGTGCAGCATTGTTGTCCTCGTTAAAGAGGATTCTTTCTCGCTTTTTATTTACGACACTCCCAGTTGCATTAAACTTCAATATTAATAATTGTATGGCTCTCTTAGTCACCGAATGGTTTGGCCATCGTTCTTCAAATTGTCTTTTAACTCCAGCGTAAGATAATTCTTCTCCTAAACCGTAGCACTTAACAATAAACACTTTTTGTTCAAGAGTTAACATCTTCAAATATTTAAACAAATCAAGCAATAAGAAATTTAACAATCAACTGCAAATAGTTGACTTTAACCTATTTGTTGATAGTACATAAACTATTTGTTGTCATAACAACTATCACACTTGTTTATTATAAAAATAAAAAGATAACTATTTGTTGTAATAGTTAGCTAATAGAGAGTTTAAATAAGACGTAAAAAAATTAACGTCATACGTCTTTCTCATGTCAAACTTATTGCGCATGCGTACGTATAAAATTGTCGTACTGTGAAAAGACGTGATACTTTTATCTGTCACTGTTGTCGTATCACTTTTTCACTTTATATTGTTACGTTATTTGTGTTTATTTTCTAAAATACGACAAATTTAAAACAAAACTGTCAAAAACAAAAAATACTTCACTACGTCTTTTGTTACGTATTACTTAAACTCAATTATGAAAACATACTTCATTATGTTATGAAGTTAAAATTAAAGTATCACGCCAATCAAAAGTACGTCTTATTTAAACTCTCTAATGTCTTATTTTTTTTAAAACAAACTAAAATTTATTAGAGAGTTTAAATAAGACGTAAAATGGAATTAACGTCATACGTCTTTCCCATGTCAAACTTAAATTTATAAAATTTTCGTACTGTGAAAAGACGTGATACTTTAATATGTCACTGTTGTTGTTTCACTTTTTTCCTTTATTTTTTACGTTATTTGTGTTTATCTTCTAAAATACGAGAAATTTAAAACAAAACTGTCAAAAAACATAAATAAAACCTGATTAGACGTATCCACTTCACTACGTCTTTTGTTACGTATTACTTAAACTCAATTATGATACCATACGATATTTTGTTATGACGGTAAAATTAAAGTATCAGGACAATCAAAAATACGTCTTATTTAAACTCTCTATTATTTCAGAGAATTAACTGAAATTTAATGAACATCAAAAATAAGGGTAGTTTACTCTTGGTTATATTTTAAAGTTTTCAGAAAATAGAAAATTTTCTTCACAAAATCAAGATTTTTATTTTTTATTTTTAGAGGTTTAAGAACAAGCAGGAGTTTTTAAGAAGAATGACTTTTTTCAAAACTCAAAAATAAGAAAATTTTTCCTCTCGGATACTTTATCTTGGGACACACTGTATATATAGGCTGACCATCACCATTCCTATTTATTTGTTTAAAAAAATATTGATTCTAAAAATATGAATAAAGAGAAAAACATCTTGAACGTATAATTACTCATGTTAAATATTATAATAGGACTTAAAGATTTTTTGTATAATTGCGTCCCTTTCAGGTATTATTAAAAACCTGAAATACCTCACCGACGGTTTAATGTTTGTAAATATGAGCATGCAGTAAGAGATATGGTTGGGGCAAAGTTCAAAGGTCATTATAATCGAGAGTGGGTCAGTACTTAGTCGGTCATTGTTCGTTAAGTTTCCTTTGGTTGGGTTTTCAGGGTCGGTAAAGGAGACTGAGTGGGGCTTTATCCCTTTGTATCGGAACCTCAAGATAATTAACGGCACCTTTAATGGACTGTCTATATTGAGGTGGAGAGAGTCCATATAGGATAGATTCCATATAGATGAAAACCATTGCTCGCTCACATGTTGGACTCAATAGAAAAAGGAAACCTTTGGGTAGAATCACTTCCAACAACATACCTATAGGACAAGAGATCTGGACGACAAAATCAATCTACCCCATTCTCCCCATCATACTCCTACACAATCATCATCTGGTAAAGAGAAGTTGAGTCAAAGCAACGCCTCTTAAAACTCTCTAATTTTCCCCTCACCTCTTTTCTTTCCTCTAAAAGAATTCAAGTTTTTGACTTGAAGAATTGTTGTGACCTTTTTCTTTTTCGAAGAAAAAGGTCATAACAATTATGTCCAACGGTTTTCATAAAAAAAAATGAAAAATAAATGTTGACTACAAAGATATAATCACGAAATGTTTTAACTCTAATTTTTTTGTTTTGTAACCTTTTTATGTCAATAAAAATATTTTTCTTATAATTAAATTTATAGATCTTTATTTTCGTAGTTTTTTTTGCCCTACGTTGGGCGCCAATGAAATGTTTTAACTCTATGTTAAATGGTGATTGTGATTTAAATAATAATATTTTCTAATAATAGCTTACTTGGTAATTATATTAGCACTATTACCCACACTCTGGCCACATAAATCATTCACCATGGTCACAGAAGGACTGTCCCCCTACTCGTCGTTCTCCAAACGTCCCAGGAGCTTCTATGCCCCTCTCTGGTTGGATAAGGCCGGACCGTGAAGGGATGCACCATTTGATTCGTTTCATAATATAAATAAATAACTTTATTGTTATAACAAAGTTTTTACAACTGTATGGATACGACTAAATTAGAATATCTGAATAGTACATGAGGAAAAATATCAGTTTAATTTTCATGTTCAAGGGGGAGGTGGTTATTTACTAAATTGATTAATTTACTCTGCAACATAATAATATGATACAATGTTGAATTCACATTACTGTTTAAAAACCCCAACCGAGTTACTTATAAAATTAATTATTTAATTTGAAAACAAATGTGATTAGTTAATAAATTTTTGTTCCTTTTTTTTTACACCGTATTTTGTACTACTATCTTTGGGCATGTTTGCTATCTATGGACATGGACATCTCTTGATTATGTCACTATTAACAAATTTAAAGTAGTAAATTTAATTAATTTTATTTATAGTAAAATTCACTGTAATTAGGGTTGTTTTAATCCATAATACCACATGCACTAAACAAATAATAAAAGAACCAGCTGCTAAAATAATTACTTATATACCCAGAATTTTATAGAAACTCAGTTTTTTATTTTTATTTTGTGTATACTAGTTTCATTCATGATAAAACCCACTGCTGGAAATCTCTTTTACCTACACGAGGTTAGTTATAGAAAAATCTAAAGAAGAGAGTCTAAATAGTTAAAACATTTTTGACTAAGATCCATTATCCAAATAAAAATATGTATAACAATCCACAAAGTAAAGCACGTCACTTATCACAAAGTGTGGCAAACTAAAGAATGATAAAAAATGTAGTACTTAATCCCTAGAGTAAACCACTGCTACACGATTTCCATCTGAGCAAGGATGATGTCACATCCAATGTACGTATTTCAGTTCTATTCTGGTATTATACTTTAGTGTTAGATTCTCTGAAACTATCTTAGAAGAAACCACTAACATAGATAAAGAAAGGAGTCTCATTAAACTATCTGCATGAATCCTGAATCCTGCAAAGGTAATAAGTCATCTAAAGAAGACTTCACTGTGTATGACCATAATGTGAATATATAAAGAACTGGAAAATTCGAGGATTTTCTCTTCCCCACAAAAAAAGTTTAAAGAAAAAATAAATAAATCATAAAAAGTCATTAATAAGTACATCTTAAATTATTACTGATATAATAACGTTGATTGAAAAAATATTATTTTATATTTGCACTGATTCTATTGCTTTTATCTTAATATTGATTCATTCACAGTGATCAGCATCAAATATGAAAACATAGAATAAGTGAGTGGAGTGAGATAACTGTTGTGTCGCCCCAGAGTAATTAATACCCTCAGGAAACTATCACTCAAGAAAGGGTTTTTGTTGTCACATTTGCTTATAAAACGTAAAGTATAGAAAGCTTTCTCATTTTAGTAATTCATTTCATAATATCTAATCTCGCTAAAATCAGGCAACGGTGTAGGAAAGGCCCACCCACTACAAAAGCAAAAGTTAACTTTCCGTGTTAATTTATGGGTTGAGAAAAGTAATTTAGTTTCGCAAATCTATTTGCGAAATATAAAATATAAAATATAAAAATCTAGAGCGTGGTTGTTTTTTTAATGTACTCCAAAAAAGGAGCAAATCGCGAGTAATTTTGTTTGCAGATGTTAGTTCAGGGTCAATTTTGTGCAAAAATAAATATTTCCGACTCATTTCACTTCTTACCTTTTCATACTTAGTATACAGAGAGAAAACATTGAGATGTAAATCAACCTATATTACATTGAGTTTTCATCTCACAAATCTAAAACGGTCATAGTTCGTGAACAATATAAGCGTGATGAGCCAGAATAGACGTTAAGGAGAGGAACAAAGGACAGACCCGATGGTAGCCGAAGAGGTGGTAGCTAAACCTTCAGGTCCGTCCTATCATCGCACAGTTCAGTTCAGCCACTTCCTCTATTCTATACCATCCACCAATATTGACATATGTACATCATTTTTTATTTCACTCTACCCCGGTGAAACCTTTCTGCTGTTATTATTATTGAGTTAATTGTTATATTTAATAATTGCAAGATAAAAAGAACTTTTTATATAGTACGTTTTGTTGAGGTCCGCGTATTATAGGCTCTGATAGCTTATATATCTTATAATAAATGAACACTGCATTTTTACTCATTACACAAGACAAGATGTCAATTTATATTTTAAATCATTTTAAGTTGACAGCATATAAACAAATACAATAAATTAATTTGTACCTTCTACACCCNCAGCCCTTAGTCGGAGAAATAGAATGGAACCTGAGGGCGTTGATTGGTAGAGACATGATGTTGGAAGTTCATGCGGCAACCATAACGTCAGCCAGGTACGATATGATTGCTGGGAATGACATTTTAAACTCAGTAGGGAGTAAAATCAGGGCTAAAGGACATAAGTGGGAAATTGAGATTGGGACCAACCGGTTCCGGGTGCAGCGTAGGATCATGCTGAAGGAATATATTACGGTCACCGCGATGGAAAATAGAGAAGAGGAGGAAGTTAAGGTCAGGATTTATCGAGAATTGGAGGAAGTCCTTATAAGAGAAGGCGAAAGTTTGCCTGCTACTGGTCGGGTGACACATGGAATAGAACTGATAGATGATAGGCCCGTATGGGTGCCTCACCGGCGGTATCCTCATGCCCAAGTACAAATTATTCGGGAAGAAATTGAGAGATTAAGTAAGGAGGGAATTATACAACCATCCAAATCCCCTTACAACAGCCCTTTATGGGTCGTTCCGAAGAGCCCAGGTCAAGACGGAAAGCCTCGATACCGAGTAGTGGTAGATTACAGAGCGTTGAACAAGCGGACTCGACCTGACAAATACCCTTTACCTCATCTCGATGCAATGTTAGATAGAATGTCAGGAGCGCAGGTTTTCACCACGCTAGATTTAAAGAGCGGTTACCATCAAGTACGAATGAACCCTCGGGATACAGAAAAAACGGCTTTTACATTCGAGCGGGGCCATTACGAATTCGTGAGGATGCCATTCGGTCTCCGCAATGCTCCGTCTACCTTTCAGCGCCTCATGGATGAATTCCTGGAAGAATTAATCGAGGACTGTGTGCAGGTATATATGGACGATTTAATCATCTTTAGTAAGACCTTGAGAGAACATCATCAACATGTTGCGGCTGTAATAGCTCGCTTAAAGTTGTTCAACCTCCGTGTAACAATAGATAAGGCCCAAGTCTGTCAAAGGGAAGTTAAGTTCATGGGACACATATTATCAGCCACCGGAGTGCGGCCGAATCTAGACAAAGTACGGGCTATCCATGAAGTGCCGGTTCCAAAGAACATCAAAGAACTTCGCTCGTTTTTGGGTATGGCCAATTATTATAGGAAGTTTGTAAAAGATTTCGCGGAGAAAGCAGAACCCTTGACTCGACTAACAAAGAAGNTCCTGCCCGGTATTTTAGTCTGATGTGAGACACCGTACGTAATATTCTTTGTATTTCCTTTTTGTGTGAATAAAAACTTTAAAACTAAATTCTTTCTTAAAACATTCTTTAATTTCGAGAGAGTTTAACTTATATATACAGTAAGTCCCAAGATAAAGTATCCGAGAAGAAAAATTTTCTTATTTTTGAGTTTTCGAAAAAAAGTCATTCTTCAAAAAAACTCCTACTTGTTACCTCTAAAAATTAAAAAAAAAAATCTTGATTTTGTGTACAGAATTTTCTATTTTCTAAAAACTTTAAAATATGACCAAGAGTAAACTACCCTTATGTTTGATGTAATCGAAAAATGTTATTTAGAAAATTTGTTGGTTCAGAATTGCAAAAAAAGTATAAATATTAAATATAAATTTATTTTATGAAAACAAAAATAAATTACTTTTCAATAAAATAATAATAAGCTAATGTAGTTAATAAATTAAATAAATAATATGATCACAAAAAGTAATTAATAATTTTAATTTTAACATCTAAAGGTAGGTATCACAAAAAAATAACAAAAATGAAAATTGGAGTAAAAGGAAGGCATAAACTTTTTGTTTTAGATATCCCCTTAAAAAGAAGTCCATAATTGTTAGATCTGGACTCCTAGGAGGCCATGGAACTGGGTCATTTCTTCCTATCCATTGGACCCCAAACTTCTCTCATTCAGCCATTCTCTAACCAATACAGTTGAATGGGCCGGGTGGCCATCTTGTTGGAAGTACAACCATCTTCTATTTGCTAATGGTATATTGTCTAAATAATCAAGTAAATTGAATTCATTAGCTGAAGGTAGGCATATTAGTTTAAATTTCCTTCAATGAAGTAAGGCCCGATTATTCTAAAATAAGTGAAACCACATCAAACATTCACTTTTTTTTAATATTGACGTACACTTTTAATCCAAAATTAGGATTTCCCTTGCCCAATACCTGCAGTTTTAAGAGCTTACTGTTCCGTTTGTAGTGAAGGTAGCCTCGTCCGAAAATTTTATAAGAATAAGAATAAGAATGCCATTTATTGTTTATACATAGTACATTCTACAAAAGAAAACATTTCAACACAAAGCTTATCTGAAAAACAAATCGGCCAAAGGCCGTGGCGCACAAGGGCTTTTGAGGTTACATATTTATTAAAGTAGATATTAAATTATTTTTAAGAAATATCATACAAAGAAACAATTCAAATAAATATTCAATATAACAAATCGTTATTACATTCATAATAATTAAATTATTTAGGACAAAAACATACGTATATAAAAAAACAAAAACAACATTAATATTCAATAAAGCAAAACAACATTACAATTTTATTAGATAACTTTATATAATAATTATTTAATTATAAAAATTATATTATTGGTTAATTATTTATTTTAATCTTTTTTTGTGTTATAAATATACATTTTAAAATTACTTTATTTCTATTACTTTAATTGAAATTCAATTTAGTTGTATTAATTTTTATCTAATACCATTAGATGTAAGTATATTAATGTGTAATATGAGTGTGTCTGTATTAAAAATAACCTGAGGTTTACTTCTGTATTTTTTTTATTCATATATTTATTTATTTATTTTATACTTATGTACTAACCTATTTATCAGTTATTATATGTTTATTTATTTTATTTTATTTTAAACCGGGTACATATTATTTTAGGATTATATTTCTTTTATTACTTCATTATTGTTATGTAAGTTATTTATTTAATTTCTTTTTTATTATATTATTAGGTGTGGATTAGTTGGGGTGTGATGTTAAGAGTTATAAAGCCAAACTTGTGAGTTGACTGTTTTCATGCGATGCCATTCTTTTCGATCTCTAGCTATTCTCTGCCACGTTTCCTCGCCACAACACTTTCTCATTTCTTCGTCCCATCGTCTTTCTGGTCTTCCTTTTTTTCTTTTTCTGTCTCTTGGGTACCATTGAATTAGTGCTGTTGACCATCTTCCATCATCCCTTCTAGCTAAGTGCCCCGCCCATTCCCATTTTCTTTCTACCATAACTTTACCTATATCTTCCAAACCAGTCTTTTCCCGCACCCACTCATTTGTTTTTCTATCTTTAATTGATATCATTAACATGCTGCGTTCCATGCGTCGCTGTGTCACTCTCATCTTCTGGATTACTTTTGCCGACATTACCCAGGTCTCAACTCCGTAAATAAGTACTGGTAAGACACACTTCATCCAGAGTTTCGCCTTGCTTTGAATGGGTACATCGGACCTAAAAAGATGCCTGAATCTGTTGTAGCTGGCCCATCCTAATGCTACACGTCTTCTTACTTCTTTTTCATCATCACCTTTATCCGTGATGATTTGCCCTAAGTACGTGTAATCTTTTACCTGCTCTATGCATCCTTCATCCAGTTCTATCCTTTCAATATTTTCACAACTCACTGCCATAATCTTGGTTTTCTGAACATTCATCTTCAATCCGATTTTCTTTACTTCATTTGTAAGTTCCTTTATCATGCATTTTAATTCTTGCTCGTTTTTCCCTATGACTACTAAATCGTCCGCGAATTTCATTATTGAGAATTTTGCACCGTTAATATTTATTCCGTAATTTCCCCACTCAAGATTTTTACAGGTTGCTTCGAGCACTGCTATAAAGATATTTGCAGAAATTACATCGCCTTGTCTAGTACCTCTCTTCACTGAAATTTCGCATTTACAGTTTCTGTGTTCGATTGATAGCGACGCTCCGGTGTATATATAGTCGATAATTTTTATGTAAGCTTCCTGTACTCCAACTTTTCTGAGAGTTTCCATTATTTGGGCAGTATTGAGTGAGTCGAAAGCCTTTTCAAAGTCAATGAAGCAAATTACAATAGGCAGGCTATATTGCTTTGATACTTTTATAAGTTGTTTAAGTGCGAAGATATTGTCCAGAGTTGAGAATCCACTCCTAAAGCCTGTCTGGTCTATCCCGATGAATTCGTTTATTCTTTTATCTATTCTTCTGTTGATAATGGACATAAAAGTTTTGTAAATCACCGGTAGAAGGCATATAGGTCTGTAATTATTTATTTTCATTCTGTCACCTTTTTTGAAGATCAACAGAAGCTTGGATTTCAACCACGAATTTGGCACTGTACCTGAACTCAAGCACTTATTAAAGAAATTTGTTAGAAAGGAAATCAGTGTATCTCCTCCTGTTTTTACGTGCTCATTCGTAATTCCATCAAGTCCTCCTGTTTTTCCAAATTNGTGGTATTTTTTAAAGTAGGTGTATATTAGTAATATTATTAATAGGACTACATTGCTTATCTGAGTGTTATGCCCAGTTTGAAATGAAAAAAATTCTTGTCAATGTTGAAACGAAACTAATGTAGTATTAAAATTTAATTAATGCTTGCTATTACCTATATTTTTTTTTTTAAATAAATATCAAATATACGTACTTAGCTCTAATAACTTAATAAAATATATCAAAATATCACTTGCTTTGTGTATTTCGTTATTAGGAAATAAATAATATATTATACAATACTAGACGTTGAGCCCGTGGAAACGGGCAGAATAAATATGGTCGAAAAAATAGCTGAAAGATATTAAAATAGATATTTACTGTTTAAATAGAAAGTTGTATGCCCTTCGAATCATTACACAGGCATAGCTCAGCGGTAGTGTTCGAGTCTCAGGTGCTGAAGGTCACTGGTTCAATCCCAGCTTATGGCGCATCAATTTTTAACGTTATAAATCATTTAGAGGTGAGAAGTTTAGGCTCCTTCGTCTCCATAGATACATAAGGTCGTAAACTACTTCATTCTGACTCAGAGAAATAAAATTTTAAAAAATGTTAAATTTTTAAAAATTTGTTAATTTAAAAATGTGTTTTTTAAAAATGTGTGCTCGATGTGCAAAATCGAGCTTTTGCGCTATCTTAATACTATTCTATTTAAGTATACATACATTCGATAAAAAGTCATTTTATTGATAGTGGTGGGCGATGTACGTAAAAATGTTGCTTGATTCATTTAGATTTACTACTAAAGCCATCCTGTTCTATAAACCTATTTCTGGACCTTAAGTTAAAATATATTGTTTAACTTTATTGAAGTAAGTTTTATTTGGGAAGTAATTCCGGACTACCTTGAAAAGGTTTCCTTACAACCTCTTCCTGTGTTTAAAACCTTACAGCCACAACAAATTTAATACTTTTCCGCCTCCACTACCTAAATAGTCTCGTTAAATTGACAATTTTACTAGCTTAATAACGAAATAAAAAAAAATAAATAAAAAAACACGTTTTATGAAATTGTCTGTTAAATTGAAAGCAATTTAATTTTTATTGCACGACTAGCCCTTTTAGGGCACATAATATGATTCAGTGGCTATGTTTTCCATTACATTTTTTAAGAATAAAATACTCACTGCAAAACGTAGTTTGCAAAAAATACCTCTGTTTTATTATTAGGTACGATACATAACCATTTCTTAATAATTGAGAATGAGTATAATCTCACATAGATCTTAATTGTGTATACAAAAATATTAAAATCCTAAATTCTTAAGTGTTCTCGACAGGGTTAAAAGATTAAAAGGACAAACTACTCTAAACCTCCTAAAGATATTCTTCATCTTTCATGCATTACTGAGATAAAAGTGTAAAAATTACGATATTAATAAAATTACGAGAAACGAAAACGAAGCAAATTATACATAAACATAATAGTTTTATTGAAATAATAGTTTTATTGAAATAATAGTTTTAAAATACTCTGCCTATTATTAAAGCACATAGCTTGCCCACGTCCTACTTCGTATACTTAAATAATTTAATGCTCTTACCACTTATTTTTGTCGCATTCATTTAAATTTCCCCCTTTCTTTAATCAGAGGAATACTTTTAAAGATATAGGAGTAAATAAATGTATGCCTCATATGAAAGAGATGGACGCAGAAGGTTAACAATGGGCGGAGAAGGTTAAAAATGGGCGCAGAAGGACCGACAGACAGGCACAGAACTATAAATGTTCTCTGAGCTTTGAAACTGATTTCTGGATTGAATTTTTTGAAATCAGAGACCTATCGGAGAACTAAATATTTCGTTCTTCAGAAAGGTCACATAGCGTCCGTTACCTTCGATAAGCTCGGACAAAAAACAAATATTCTTAATGTGACAGACTTTTGGTTAAAATATACGTAAATAATAAACAAGTATCAAATCTCTAGCTTCAAAACTATGGGAGTTATGCGTCATTGTTTTGATGTTAAAATCAATAATCGACATTGTTATGCATTTTATATATATGTGTATATATTAGGGTGGGCCTTCATCATAGGGGCGAAAAAAAAAGTATTGAAATTTTGTGCTCCCAACCCCTAACTTTGTGCGAATACATGAAAAAATGATTTTTGAAAAGTTTCAGGTCAATCGGAAAATTTTAAATGGTGCCGCTTTTTATTTGAANAATTATATAATTATAAAAATTATATTATTGGTTAATTATTTATTTTAATCTTTTTTTGTGTTATAAATATACATTTTAAAATTACTTTATTTCTATTACTTTAATTGAAATTCAATTTAGTTGTATTAATTTTTATCTAATACCATTAGATGTAAGTATATAAATGTGTAATATGTGTGTGTCTGTATTAAAAATAACCTGAGGTTTACTTCTGTATTTTTTTTATTTATATATTTATTTATTTATTTTATACTTATGTACTAACCTATTTATCAGTTATTATATGTTTATTTATTTTATTTTAAGCCGGGTACATATTATTTTAGTATTATATTTCTTTTATTACTTCATTATTGTTATGTAAGTTATTTATTTAATTTCTTTTTTGTTATTATATTATTAGGTGTGGATTAGTTGGGGTGTGACGTTAAGAGTTATGAAGCCAAACTTGTGAGTTGACTGTTTTCATGCGATGCCATTCTTTTCGATCTCTAGCTATTCTCTGCCACGTTTCCTCGCCACAACACTTTCTCATTTCTTCGTCCCATCGTCTTTCTGGTCTTCCTTTTTTTCTTTTTCTGTCTCTTGGGTACCATTGAATTAGTGCTGTTGACCATCTTCCATCATCCCTTCTAGCTAAGTGCCCCGCCCACTCCCATTTTCTTTCAACCATAACTTTACCTATATCTTCCAAACCAGTCTTTTCCCGCACCCACTCATTTGTTTTTCTATCTTTAATTGATATCATTAACATGCTGCGTTCCATGCGTCGCTGTGTCACTCTCATCTTCTGGATTACTTTTGCCGACATTACCCAGGTCTCAACTCCGTAAATAAGTACTGGTAAGACACACTTCATCCAGAGTTTCGCCTTGCTTTGAATGGGTACATCGGACCTAAAAAGATGCCTGAATCTGTTGTAGCTGGCCCATCCTAATGCTACACGTCTTCTTACTTCTTTTTCATCATCGCCTTTATCCGTGATGATCTGCCCTAAGTACGTGTAATCTTTTACCTGCTCTATGCATCCTTCATCCAGTTCTATCCTTTCACTATTTTCACAACTCTCTGCCATAATCTTGGTTTTCTGAACATTCATCTTCAATCCGATTTTCATTACTTCATTTGTAAGTTCCTTTATCATGCATTTTAATTCTTGCTCGTTTTTCCCTATGACTACTAAATCGTCCGCGAATTTCATTATTGAAAATTTTGCACCGTTAATATTTATTCCGTAATTTCCCCACTCAAGATTTTTACAGGCTGCTTCGAGCACTGCTATAAAAATATTTGCAGAAATTACATCGCCTTGTCTAGTACCTCTCTTCACTGAAATTTCGCATTCACAGTTTCTGTGTTCGATTGATAGCGACGCTCCGGTGTATATATAATCGATAATTTTTATGTAAGCTTCCTGTACTCCAACTTTTCTGAGAGTTTCCATTATTTGGGCAGTATTGAGTGAGTCGAAAGCCTTTTCAAAGTCAATGAAGCAAATTACAATAGGCAGGCTATATTGCTTTGATACTTTTATAAGTTGTTTAAGTGCGAAGATATTGTCCAGAGTTGAGAATCCACTCCTAAAGCCTGTCTGGTCTATCCCGATGAATTCGTTTATTTTTTTATCTATTCTTCTGTTGATAATGGACATAAAAGTTTTGTAAATCACCGG
>KZ651044.1:407924-422807 GCA_001010745.2 Gerris buenoi
TATATATATATATGTAGATATATAATTATGTGTGTGTGTGTGTAAATATGATAAAACTCTTGATCATAATTACACGTGTCAGTTAAATTTGTTAGTTCACACATCTGCTCACCTACATTTTATAAATTATTTGTATATTTACAACTTGTTCTAATTACACAATAGTCATTTTCTTAATTTGTAAAGGGGAGGGGGGGGGACCAACCAAAAACTTTGACCTTCGTTTTAAAATAAATGTCTGCAGGAATATACATAAGGGTGAAGTGAATTTGTCGTCGTACAGACTAACTGTCATGTTCCTAACTCACTCCCAGTCTTTGTAATGATGGAGTGAAGGACGGTTTGAGAATTCCACTAACAAGGTACAGACAACAGCGCACACAGATAGACGTATATAGACCGCCATTTTGAACCGCTTTCCTCAAATGTGGCGTTTGGTGTACGAATTGACTTGGCATTATGGGTGGGTAACCAAATTAACCCTCATGTAGGAGGGTAAATAAACTAGATGACATCTGGCAAAAATTTAATTGGTTAACCAAATTTTTTTTGTTTACCACATAAGGAATTTTCTAAATATCCCTCCCTACATATACTATATACCAATAAATATACCGTATAAATATCCCTTTGCCTTAATGAGAAATAAGAACGTCATACTTCTTTGCGTAATGGTGATAATATCACTTACTCTGATTAACTTATTGATACATTGGAATATTTGCGCAAATTAATGTAATTTAAATGGAACCGCAAGTAAATGTGTTCCGGGTTTGGATGGGTGTTATTGAAAGAAAAACTTGATCTCGTGCCTTTAACTATGGATATATTTATCAAAATAATGATTTTTATTATTAACATTGTCGTAGGCAAAATTCTTTTGTGGATTTCCGTAGCACTTATTGAATAAATGAGAGCCTACGCGAAAATAAAATAAATTAACTAAATGCGTTTTTTCAGGAATCTTTTATAATTAATACTTTTTAAACTTGTATAACTTTCCCAGATTTAAATATAAATCATACAATTTATGAGTATGTTTTAAATTTTCAATAAAAAAAAAAAATACATGTAAATGTAAGTAATTCTTATCCAAATAAAAATAAAATAAAGGAAAAAAAAATATAAGAAGGCGTAAAAATACGTTCAGAGAACCGTAAAACGGTTCTCTGAACGTATTTTCTGAACGTTTATTCTTATATTTCTTATATTTATTTATGTAATGCAAGTTGTATGCATTACATACTGTACTTATAAGAAATGAATCGATTCAGCAATATGTATAAATTAAACAGAAGTTAATTTTCTCTTGGTTTAAGTTCTTAACTTAAAAAAAAGAGAGATAAAATAATCAAATCTTTTTACGATTAAAAATAAAAACGGAATTGTAGTAAATTAAAATAAATTTTACTTTTAAAGTCATATCTTCATCTTTGAATTAATTGCAGTTTGAAGTAAAGTTAAATAAATATATGGTTAAATAAGTTTACCTTTAGCTTGTCTTATAAAATTAACATATTCACATCTCTTTGTTAAGGTCAAACCATCCCACATACTAAGAAAAACAAAAATCTTCATAAACGAAAAAAAAAAAGAATAATTTTACTGTCGTATGTCATATGCTCATTACAAAAATAAATCATTTAGTCCTTGCTTGCTTCACACACACAAAATAACATAGTTTTTATTTTTTTTTTATTTTTTTATTTTTTTTTTAAGTTGGCAACATTTCAGATGGACCTTCAAGAGCTGAGATTTTTTTAAAACTTATTTTGTCATGAAATGCAGATTTTGTTTTTGTAATTGACGTGTCAGTAACCTTCAAAGGCTCTATTTTTTATTATTTTTGTAAGTTGTAATAGTTATGATGGCAAAGAAAAATAAAATCATATATTTGAAAATGAGCTTAATTTTAATTTTAAACACTTACTTTCAATATTAGTTTAAATGAAATATTCTTGTCTCTCTGTATAAGTGCTTATTACATGCGTATTCAAGATAATATCTTTTGGCAAATTACTGAAAGTAACACTGCAGTTGGTTCAATTCTTAAAATAATAATATTTTCTATCAATTCATGGATTAATCCAGTGTAGTTGCCTAAAATGTTCAGCGTACGAGTATATGGTTTGGATTTGAAGAACGAAGAACGGCAAATATTTCACTTATTGACTTTATACAGGATTTTAACACAAGCAGTGTGGGCTGCTAGACAGTAGGTTTGTTCCAACCACACTTCAAACTGGTTTCAAACTGTACGACGCATGCACATTAACAAAAACCGTTCAAGTGTGGTCCGATGCGCATGCGTCGGACAGTTTCAAACCAGTTTGAAGTGTGGTTGGAACTAACCTAGTAGTGTCCTCTGCTTAGCTAGAAGTTCGGCACTGCCTCCTTCCTAGGTTGTTTGAATAAAGTTTTCTTGGAAAGAACGGACACAACTCAGATTTGCGACGTGTCAGTTAATTTCGTGACGCGATAGTCAATTGTCTATTTGAAGGCGATACAATTTAATTTATTATCAAACTTTTGCCCTTTTTAATATTTTGTCCTAAATTCACCATATATAATATTTAAATTTTATTCTTTTAATAATTAATTTTATTTCACTTTCTGTTTCAGGTATTTGAATTTGACCTAATTTATACTGCCAGCTTCTCTCCAGATGTTTTTATGTGAGGTATTTTAATTTTTTTTATGTGAGATTTTTTTTTTTTTAATATTGGTTATAATTATATTGAATCTTTCTTTTAAGTATGAGCACTTTTTTAATCTCAGAATAAGGTCTTCTCTGCCCTTAATGCTCTTCCTTCAGCTTCCATAAACATTTTTGGATCTCAATTATCGTTTCAAACAAAAATATAAACGATAATTAGAGCAAATTTATATATGCATTAAGTAATTATAATCAAATAAAAATATTAAGAAGATTGATTTTTAAAATATGAACAAAATAAAATGTAGAAAATTACGACTCACTAAAGTTCATCATTCTTTTCAAGGTCTTTTCAAAACAAAAAAACAAAAAAAGCTCTAAAAAATGAAATAGGAAAAAAAATTTAAAGAGACGAAGTTCATTCTCAAAACACTCTCATTTAAAAAATGTAACTCATTTATTTTTTTCCCTCTCCAAAATGCGGTTGTAATTTGAGACAGAAACACTCTATTTCTACCTTGAAACAAAAAGAAGTCTCAAAAATAATTTTTCAGACGTAAAGTAAAAAAAAAAGATGACATTGACATTTTTTTATTTGTGGAGGAGAAGACATGAAGTAGCATTTGAAACTTAATTTCATTTTTCCTCCACTCAATGCAATTATCGTTATATACATACATACATACATACATATATATATATACATANTATAAACTTTCGTTCTCTCTGCAAGTAGTTTCTGAAAGTGGTAATTAAAAGCTATCAAGAAAATGAAGATTTGCGTTCTTGAGAAATTAATTATTAACAAGTTTAATACAAGAGCTTGACAGATAGATATATATTTTTGTTTTAAATGTCTTTGGTAGTGTAATGTCTAGTAAAAATTGATCTTCTTGTTTTGCACTGAAAATCAATGTCTGTTGTGATTTTATAGTTATTTTATTTTATTACTACTATTTTGACTTATTGATAGAGTTAATCACATAAAGTAAATTTGTAAAGTGGACAAACTACAATCCTGAAATAACTCATATATGTTGTGCTTATAGGAAACAAAACAGCACAAAATAAAAAATATATATAATGATTGATTCATGCTTATTATAATCGGAAATTCAATCTATTATTTTGATGTATTAAATAAAATACGTTGTAAAATTAAATAAAATCGTTGCATTCAACACTAAATTTGAGAATTAGTGCTTATTTATTTCACTCTTATGGGAACATTTCTATATTAAATTCGATGTTCTTTTTCTATCTTCAGATTATTATTTGTCCATGAATAGAAGGTTTAAATCATTAGTTTTTTTTATAACAATAATACCTAATAGGTAATATATTTCGAAAAATCATTGTTGCTTACTTGATTTAGCGTAGCGAGAAATATATATATATAAGAAGCTATAATGATAGTTTAATAGCTGCGCTGTTTGCATTGTAAACATCCTAGTTTATTTAGCAACGAAATAGAATGGAATTTGATAGTGAAAATATTCAATTAATCATTTCTTTTTTTTTAATTGATAGATATTTGTGTTTTCCATTATCTGCTTACTATTGTTATGTCATGTTTCGCTTCGTTGTCTCTCTTATTAATTTAAAATATCTCTTATTAATGTTTAAGGTTATAAATGCAATTTGAATGTAAACTTGAATAATGAAATTTATTACGAACTTGAGCTTGTTAGTTTGGTTTAGAAATTATTATTCATCTGCTGGTATTAATAGCAGCATTATTTACTATTTCCAACCTTTTTTTTTATCAGTTTACTTAAGGAACGTTATTAGTTGACGGTTTAACCAATTTAAATTTATTTCTTTTAAAGTTCTTACTCTAAACCTTTGTTTTAGTTCTTTTAGATATCCAGAAGATAACCAAAAGTTTAAGGGCAATTTGCACTGTACATATGTCGTGAACAGATCATTAACAGTAAGGTTAGGACAAAAAGGTCAACGTGTTCGAATTATCGTGAGAAACTTTTAATATCGCTGATATAGATACTTGCAGTTCATTTATCTATCAGTCTGGTTAAGGAAATGAATCTTCGACCTTCGTATTCCTTCTTAGAAGTACTGGAGAGGATGACCTTAAATGAGGAATTTACTGTCGCATTTAAGGTGATGTCAGTGCAAGGTACATTTGATCGCTAACGATTTTTTGTACAGAAGGTAATATATTGATCTGCTCCTATAGTCTAAGACTTAGATGTTTTTATAGTCTAAGACTTTGATGTTTTTATAGTCTAAGACTTTGATGTTTTTATAGTCTAAGACTTTTTTGCGTTCAAAAAAGTGTGTGACTGTAATGAACCTAGAATTTTGTGAACAATCAAATCTTTTGGTGCCTTCCAAGAATACTCAGATCTTCTCTAGGAGATAAGAGGTGGAGAGTGGCCATGTTATGCCCATTACGGCGAACTATGCGATATTCGTGATCCTTACTACAAAATTAGTCAGTAGACCAAAAATCAAGTTGAAGATAGTAATTATTAAAGTATTACTCTTAATCAAAGTGGTTACCTATCAAGGAATAAACTATCAACTCGATTTGGTCTGCTTCCTAATGTTGTAGTCAGGATTATTAAAATCAGATTATCACATTGTCTACCCATGAGGGACATGGTTGCTCTCCACCGGTTATTGCCAAACCTTGTCCCCAAGACGAACTTAGCTGTCCAAATATTCTCAAACGGCAGCAAAAGATTGACTAAATAAAATTCTAGCTTGATATTCGCCGACACTTTTTGGTACGCTATCTCCTGAACTATCATGTTATGAATTTTATTCGATTTATAGCTCGTTATGTTACGATAAAGCTGGAGGGTTGAATGCTTTAAGAGACCAAGTTGTTACATGAGACGATGCCGGTTCTCTTCCACCACAGAATGACCAGACACTTCTGCTTATTTTTTTCAACTGCATGCTGGGTTGCAACTGACATGCAAGATTATCTTCTTGGTTTGAAGCGATTGGGAAGAAGATCAAATTACTTTTCTGCGTTCAAAGGCGGTTCCGACCGCGTTGCCTTCTTCGTTATTTCTTCAAAGACATTGAGTCAAAACATGCAAAAGGTTGCTGTACAACTGCCATCCGGATCTGTCTGCTTTAAATGGTAAATAGTTAAATAATTGTACCCCCTGAGGCTTGAATTAAAAATATGTATATTGAAAATATATTACAACGCAAATATTGTTCTTTCATCCACATTGCATTAAGTAAGCAAATTTAATTAATTAGTGTGAATGTAATGTAGAAAATATCGACGAATTCATTTTCAAAGTTAACACTTCCAAATTTATTTTTATTCAAAAATATTCCATATAAATGTCAATGGGTTTCGGAATAGCTAGTATTTTATTATTGTATTGTACTTTAAGTTAGTTGTTAGAATATAGTTTTAAAAGATTTTATAGTTGTGTCTATTAATTCCAAACCTCCTAGAACTGTTCGTTAAAAAGTCTATATATGTACTGATAGTTTAAAGAATTTTCTTTGTTTTCCAAGGTTCTTAGATTTTCTTATGATACTATACCCCGTTGTCAAATTAATCTCAAGTTTATAGTTGTAAAAGAAATCAGAGGATCAGTTCTTTATCAGAGGATACTGCATACAGTCTAATGATACAGTCGAGATGGTCTGGACTAGTTTTTTCATTAGCGCCTATTCTAGTTAATGATTCCCGTAATGAGTTTGAAATTGCACGGATCATAATTATTCAAGGTCGATACGCGAGAACAAAACGAAACAAATTTAATGCAGTTCCTTCAGTCAAATATTTCTTTTATAATTATTATCGTCCTTGCTCTATTCTTATTTATGTTTTTAGAAGGAAGATAAAATTCTTAAGGTTATTTCTTAATGAATTAGAAAATACTGGTAATTGTCGAATCTTTGTTGGAACATCAAGATGTATCTGGTATTGGCCGTGAATCCTCTTCCAATGTTAAATGTGTATGGATTTTTTTTATGCAAAGATAATACCATTTTTTTAAGATCTGAGATATGACCTTTAGCCGAAGTTGTATTTTGACATTGACCGTGAAATTCTTAAAACCGAAAGGAGTGGAATGAAGTCCAATATTTTGGGCGATGATCCTGGAAAGACCCTTTTTCGAGGTCCGCAGTCAAGCCCAGTAGGCAGTTGGCTGCCAGATGGTCACCTGCCTCCCACTCCTTTAAGTCCTCCGAAGGAGTGGTTGACCCCTGCAGACAGGAGAAGCATAAAGTTCAGGATTTCGGCATGGGTCCTGCTGTACCAAGGTCATCCAGGTCTTGCCTTCTTCTCGGCTCCCTCGCTGCCACTGACCTTCAAATCCGAAACCCTACCTCTGAATCTCTGCACCTTCCTTTTTCATCCCTTTCCACAAAAAAGGTGAAAGTTCTATGACAGAATTTCGTTCTTGCTTTTAGAAAATTTTTAATCTTGATTTTAGCATTAGGATCGTAATTTAATTTGAGTTTTGATGTACTTAGTTTTATACCTTATATCAAAAGCATCTAATCTCTAACAGGATACCGAGTGTGTTACTCACCTACTTATTATTTGACTCGCATTTTACAATGAATCAGTTAAAGACTTCTCATTAGAGACCTACCTAACAACGTCATCTATTTTTCGCCTGTTTAGAGTCTCCTTGTCCCTTAAAATAGTGATATTTTCTAAATTTAAATAATTAGGCATCACGTGGCTCTAACATTGAAGCGAGCTTAACGTAATAAATATTAGATAGTTAATAATGATGGTTGATAGAGAATATACAATGATAAGAATATGATTGTAATTGAGCCGTGTAGTGGGGGTGAAGGGTCTTTCTACTGTTCCTTAACTCACCTACACGTCCAGGCCATTCAATTTTAACTTTTATAAAATGTATTAGTTTTAACGATCTTTATTAATTGTTTTTAAAACAAATGTTCGTTTAATCTTAATCGAATAGGTGATGATAGAATATTTTCCCATACTCAAGTTCCAACTTTACATTTGAACCTCTCGTTCACGCGAGAGTTCCGCGCGAACTCTTGGACGGATCACGTTGTCCAACAAACTTAGCCTGAGCATTGGTGAAAGGAAAACAAATACCAAATTTCAACCAAATCGTTCCACTTTTACTCGAGCTATCTTCGGACCCATGAATCTTTCAAACTGACAGACAAACGAATGCATATTCAAATATATTTGTATTCTATTTCCTATTTTGTTCAATGTAAGAAGCTCGCTTCAATTATTTAAAGTGTTAAATAGTTGTGCTAGGGAACTTTTAAATACGTATATGGCCGCCATTTTAAATTAAAAGTCAAATTGCAAAAACCCTTCATAGAACATGTTTATGACATAAGAAGTAAGTAATTTCCAAATGTTAGCCCTAGATCAAGTTGTTCTCAAGATATTACAATTTTAAATATTAATAAAGAAAGTCTACCATTTTTAATTAATATAGTGTCTAATCAACAAGTGAATTACTATATCATGTTTGGCTATTCTAGTATGCAATATTTCGGAGTTATAGTGATGAATACATTGGTAAGGGGAATTGGCTTCTAAACACTATATGGCCGCCGTTTTAAATCAAGAAGTTGGATAGGAAAAAAACTTTATGAAACATGTTTGATTCAAATGAAGTAACTTATTTCCAAATTTTAAGGTTCTAGATGAAATAGTTAGAGAGATGTAGCAACTGGACAGCATTACTACTCTATACGGTTTGAGAATATTCCAAATAAGTTATGAACTATAACCTTTATAAAAAAATCTTTTATCACCCTTGAAGACACCTAGCTCTAAAATGATATACCTTACTCAATTATCATGTTTTTGGGATCATTTCAAAGTAATCTTAAGTCTCCTTTAGTTTTCTAAAATTATCTAATGTTTTTTTTTTTTTTTCAATTTTAGAGACATCGTATTTATTACTGTATATTTTAATATTTGTCACAAACTTATTTTGTCATAATGAGCAAACAAAAATTATTTAGGACCACTTGTGATTTTTACAAACTACCCATTTAGTTTTTGACGTCAAATAAAAAAATATAGCTGTCTCTTCCATTAAAAGTGTAAAATTTTGATATATTTTATATGTGATATTTATGAAAATTTAATTTGACTTAAAATTTATATCTCTTTAAATTATCCAAATCATTTGATAGTTTTGTATATCTTTCGAAATCTTCTCTTTTTTCAAGCTTTTTTAGAAAACGAGCTCTGTTTGCTCGTACAATCTGTCTTGATCCTGACCTTAAGTAATTGCGACGGTATATTAAACAGCCGACAGTGAGCCTAGAGGGGGGATCCGTCCTACTAAATATGGCTCGTGGCCAACCTCTTCGAATTGGCAGCAGCCGAATGGAATACCGGGTTTCTTTGACAAATTGTTGTTGTCTCTTTTTTTGACGAGTCTGTTTCGTGCGATATGTCTCACCTTGATACAATTTTGGTTTTCATACACTTATTCACCTGGTTATTTTTGGTGCAAGACTTAGATCTTGTTGATGAACCTCCTAAACGCTACACAATTTACTCATAATTAAATCGTGAAAAATGTAATGCTCCAAATCTGAGGCATAATTTAAGTATGTTTAATTTGTCTTTTTTTTTTTTTTTTTTGGCTTGATTCCAATCGACAGCTTAGGTCATTACAGGACGGGTTATTTTTGAGATTCTGAAAGTGAATGCTTGTGAAGTTTACTTTATCAGGTTCGTCGTCCGGTGTCCTAATATCCATTGAAACTTTACAATCCTGTTCTAAACTTTTGTTTTTAAAAAGATATGAAATATGGAAAGATCCTTTGGCATAAAAGTTGGAACTTATTATTGCGTTGTGATGTGCGTGAGGACATTGGCACTTTGTGCTTTCCCCTTGTTCTCTTTGGAACCCTTTCTCCGCTATGTCGTCAAAACTCGTAACCTTTCCTTACAGTTCCTTTTTTAAAAAAAGTTCTTACGACCTCAAAAAATGAGTTACGATCCAGAAAAAAATCCCTATGTAGTTGTTTCTTTTTTTTTGAAAGGCCTTCCTAAGAAGGTTATAATTTTAAAATGTCTGTTACCTCCTACCAAACTCAGTTATTCTTGAGTAAGGTTTCTTTTAAGCCCTCTATGCCAAAGGGTGTTGAACTTTCAACTCCTCATGTCGTTTCCCAACAATCCATTGTGGAGTTTTACGTTTGTAGAAATAAAATAGGCGTTTTTATTTTGTCGTCTTTTACTTTCTTAGTTTCTTTTAAACCTTCTTCTGATTTTTATAT
The DNA here is from genome assembly GCA_001010745.2 of Gerris buenoi. NCBI lineage: Eukaryota > Metazoa > Arthropoda > Insecta > Hemiptera > Gerridae > Gerris > Gerris buenoi. Next base: position 417,829 of record KZ651044.1, read on the forward strand.
CCCCAACTTCTTCTCCTTGTTGTAGACATTTAGTGGTTCCTCTTTGCCCAAAAAAGATTGTTTATGTGTTTTGTTGTTGGGTTGCCGAAACTCCGTTTTATTCTTTTAAACTAAACATTCTCTTCAAACTTTTAATGTTGCTTGCGTTTTATTTTAATTTTTTTTGTACTTAAAAAAAAATTATAGCCAAAGCAAGACTTAAGTCACGTTTTAAAAACTGACTCTACGTGACACTACATGTGGTTTCACTTATATATTTGTATTTTTGCATTTTTTTCATTTAAAAAAAAAGAAGTAAAAGTGTAGTTTTTTTTTTTTTTTTTTTTTTTTTTTTTCTTTTTTTAGTAACAATAAAAGAGTCAAAAATAAAAACCAACCTCGTTGTTTCTTTTTTTGAGTTGTGTTTTAATCTTTTTTTGGAACTGTCTTTTAAGTTATTGCTTGAGGGGGAAAATTTTCGGGGCCTTTTCAATGTGGTTAAAAAAACTGAATGATTTTTAAGAACGCATTCTCAAAATAAAAAACTTTTTTTTCGAAGGGTTCCTTTATTCATTATTTTGGCTGCATTTCAAAGATCAATCCCCGGAGAGAAAAGTGAGGGACGGAAGTTCTAAAAAAGAAAATATATAATTTTGTATTTTAAATATATTTTTAGAAAAAAATAACTTTCTTTTTTTCGGGTATGGTTATAAAACGTGAATGCGTTTTAACGATTTTTTTTTAATTTCTTCGCAAATTAGACACATATGTTATATTATATTAAGACATTTTTAAAGGGTCGTTCACTTTTGAGACATAAGATTTTACATCCAATTTAAGTTATATTTAAAGAAATCTCTATTGCTTTCGGTCCTTGAACTAATTGTCTTTAGTAATGTACTTTCTTAGTTAGACTTGATTGCTTAGTTAGTTAAAGGGATAAGTGCGATTTATATTGTGTATTAAATTTAATATTTAGTCTCCTCTAATTTGCACAATTATTAAATGAGTGATAAAATATAAGTTAGACTAGGGGAATTAATTAAATTTTTAAATTATTTTCTTTATAAGCAATTCAACTTTAAGCTCAAAATTATCAGTGGCTTTTATCATCAAGGTCATGGTTAAAATTCATTAATAATTATAATTATTTAATGTTTTCTGAAATTATCTAGTAACCATTTTTCTTTAATAAATAAATTAGTGTGACGAGAGTCTAAAACAGTCAAATGGGGTTAGGTATTAGGATGGATTTGTTTACCAGATGATAATCCTCATAATCATTAACACCATCCTATTCAAAATTGTAATAGGAACTTCTGTAATGAACTCATTTTACATTTTGAAATTCTTTCGCATTCATACGCTTTTATTTTTTTTACAATTTTCTATTTGTTATTTATTTATTTACTTTATTTTTTGATGATTTAGGATTTACAGTTGGTAGAATATTTAGGTGGAACAATGTCGGCTTTATTTACTTTTGATTTATTACTCTTAGTTATGATTGTAATATAATTATTAACTATTTGGTTAGGTTTAAAGCGTTTATGGTTTATAGATGGACTTCCCTAAAATTGTCCATGTTACATGTTATTGAAAGAATTCTCAGACATCAAAATGGTCGTCTTAAAATCTGCAGAACCCTCGGAAATGCGACTGTTGACCTCAAGACTAATCGTGTTCTAATCTTTGAACTAACTCTCGCATTGGAGATTTAAAATGCATTTTAACTAATAATAAATAATATAAAAGAGGAATTTCTCGAGATGGAATAGACTGTTGGCTTCGAAATGGAAGATTTTAGATTCGAGCGCTTATGAAAACGTCATTAATAATAACATGCACTTAGGTTTCAACTCTTTTTGACGGCCTTATATTTTTTCTTTTTTAAATTTTTTCATTTCTTGAAACGAGTTAGAGAGAAGGGAATTATTATGAATAAAATAAAAGAGAGGTTGTTGTCATGTTAAAAGCAGAAATGCGAAATAAAAATTTCTTCAAAAGTGAGTTTCAGCAGTCTTGGAAGTCCCACGCGTGCTAAAACTGCTAAATAATAATGGTATCGATAGGTAGAGAGAGGGAGACGACATCGTGCTCCAGCGTGTTGTTAGCGTATGTGTTGGTGAAACATGTGTCATGGTTAAAGACATGATGTTCAAGGTCGAATAATTCCTCGAGCCACCGAAGGGGGAGGAGGGAGGAAATGATCCGACCATTCCTATGCACGGCCTGCAACATCGGCATCCACCGACAGTAACACCGGGCGAAAACTTACACAGCTGGGCTTCTACCGACAACTGCAGCTCCCCGTTCTCTTCCACACACGAGAACGAGAAGAAAAACCTCTATAGGGTCGTTCACACTTGGAATACCCTCCAAGCGGAGGGCGACTCGGAGCACCAAGTTCTTTAACCACGACCCGGGGGGGGGGGGGACTGGCAACCTCACGCACCAACTCGCTAACAGTCCCACAGACCAGACCTCTTAATATAATTGACATTGACATTGACCTTCTACCAACACAGGACACTGTAGAGAGTACACTGCTTCGACACAACTCTTACACTTTTACCTTCCATCCTTGCACTTCATCCCCTCCCCTTTCTTCACCACCACCAATTATTCACGGTTTTATCTCTTTCCCTCGTCCCTTTAATTATATATCGCATTTATCTCGCAATACGCGTAAATAAAATCTCTTCTTAATGCACCATCATCAGTATGATTACCTACATGTCTAATAATATATTTATTTCAATTAACCATCTTTATCAGCTGTTGCTAAGTGAATCATTAAATCGTCTATCATTAAATTTAACCAAGTCTCTAAAACTCATTTATTACTAGTTGAACGTGACTTTTAAATATATATTGAGATCGATTCTTTCATCATTCACGTTCAATTAGTTTGGACGATCATTCGGTTATAGGCTATATAATTAATTTATTCCCTCGTGCATGAGCTACTGTTCGATTTATTCTGTCATTGGCTTGATAAATTAACTAATTGTCAAATGATTGAGTGAGTCGATTATAACATGTCATTTAGTCCTTTTTATTTATGAGCTATTCTTATCAACTATTATACCTCTAAAAATCAGTCGTGAAAAGATTAGAATAAAAACAGAGGGATAACTTGTGCAAAAGTTCCGAAGGGTCGAATCTCAAAGCTTTAACTTATATAGTTAAATGTCGCACCCTTTAAATATTAAAATAAAAAATCCTATTTGCTGACGACGTTATTTTCAATATTATGAGAATTTAATTTTATCCTGATTATCGGACTAACGCAATCATATCTAAAGTACATGTGCTATCGAATATTTTGTTTTTAAATTACCCAATTTTAAAGGTACTCGAGTTCATTAGGAAATTCTGCAATAGTATTTAACCACTAATAGTGACATTATGTTAAATTTAAATATTAACTTATCAGAAAACAAATAAAACTGAAGCAAAATCTGAACTCATACAGAAAAATGATGCGAATTGTTCAAAATGTTGTCGTAATTATGTTACTATTAGCTTTTTGATGCATATCCTTTCCCAAACTTTTAGGTTAGCGTCAGAAGAATTTAACCTTATATCATATTAAGTTGAAGTTCAAGGTTAAACAACTTTTTTTTCTAACGATCTGGACTTATTTCGATTTTTTTCCCCAACCTTGTTTCTGTATTCTGAAATTGTAATTAGATGACCTCATAAAGGCCATTCCCTTAGCTTCAAAGAAACGATGTGATGTGGCACCATGGACTGACTGACTGATCTAAGCATGCCGATCTCAATAGAATCTCATCCTTTCTAGCGAGACCTGCCTTCTAACACCCCTCATTCCTGCCTGTCAATCATTTTAACTTTTGATTTATTTTTATTTAAAAAAAAAATTAAAAAATCCTTTAACAAAGAGGGTCGGAGAGAAAATAAACTATGATTTTAAAAATAATAAATTATAACTATTATAATTGACAACTTGTAATTTTTATTGATGCACATTTTATTTCTTTACTAAATAATAAAAAAAAGATCTTATATTGTATTGTCAAATTTTTTCGTCTTTTTTTTATATATTTTTTATTATATTATTTTGAACACGCACTGAAGAGTTTGGACGTAACAAACAAATAAGTATAATTGTATTCGACCCCAATCAGTAATCGTGAATTGGAAAATGAAATTAAAAGTTTTTTTTGTATAAAAAGTCCTTAGTGCCTTTTAAAGAAAGTGTTTCTATTTTAAAATTTTAATGTATTGTTGTGAGATGTGTACCTTCCTCATTATATTTGATGTTCTTTTAATGATTTTAATCGTTAATAAATTTATTCTTCCTGAACGAGTAAATATTGTTAGAGGTAAATTTACAGTGCTGCTACGTATGCCTTTTATTTGTTATCATTATTTTTAATTATTGGTTTACTTTTATTATTTGTACGTTTTGTAATTTATGTATGTGTAATACAAAATAGTTAACCTTTTATATATTTCGTTAAAATAATTTTCAGGACTGAGATAAGTGTATCCTCAATGCAACTTCAAAGTCTCAGGTTCAAAAATAAATATCATTTTATTAATTGATAGAATTAAATTCGCGCTTTAAATCATCTCAGGGACAAGTTTGATCTGATGACGTAATTTCTTTAATTCTAAATTTAATTATACTTGTTATGAGTTATACTATTTACTCATAACTCTTTCTTACCTAAATACCTGTGCGGATTTATATCCATTCATAATGATATCAACCCTTTTATTATAAGCCTTTCTATAATTCATAACGTTATCCCTAGATCTGAAAAGTTATCCCATTCATTAATGTACGCAGTTAAATTGTACCTTTCCAATCTAATAAAATACAAATCCTTGTTAGTACGACCTACAATAGCGCAATGTTGCAATGGCAGTTCATTCATTCATTATGTCTTCTTTAAGTATGTCCTTAAAGTAATTTCATTCATGAACAAGGTTAAATTGTACCTTTCCATTCTATTATATATATATAT
>KZ651044.1:437032-447343 GCA_001010745.2 Gerris buenoi
TACAATGAAGACATAATATAACTATATATATATATATATATATAATTATAAACTATAATTCATAAGCATATTCCGTGAACTTTCCCTTTTAGTTATTTAAATTAAATCAGTCAAAGTTACGAATAATGTAGTATAATTTATAGAATGTATTAAGTTTGTAGAAATACATGGTAGAGCTTAATTTAGATCAATTTATTTTCTTACAATATAATACATATATGTGTGTGTCTCAATTAATGTTGTCAAAACTGCTGTATGGTGATAGTTTTGAATAATAATAAATGGAAAGTAAATTATATTTTATTATTTTACCTTGGCTAGGCCCTTTTATAAGCCCTTCCTTCCCTCTCCCCCTTTACTTTAGTTATTTGGATCTATATGTTGAGTCTAAATAATTTTTCTATAATTTCCTTTACCTTTATTTCTCTGGTTAAATATGTGTGTGTGTTTGTGTATTTATTGTAATGCTAGCTGTTTGTTATAGTTATCAATGTGGAGCACGTAGATTCAGGGCGTGTAGATAAAACCTAAAAGTTTGTACAAAGAAACTCAGTCTCTCTCACTATCTTACCTGTTTCTTTTTTTTCTCTTTATCTATCTTCTGTGCCGTCCACACATCCCGTAGAGTAATTTGTCTGGACAAATATTTAGTTTAAAACTGGAGAACACTCAAAAAATAAAGAGGGACCCGATGTCTGTTTCATGAGGTTGAAATTTCGGAAGCTGATTGTACAAAAAAGAAAATTGATTAATGGAACAGTAACGTAATTAAGATTAAAATATGTAGTTGTAAATGAATTAAAACAATTTTAAGCATTAAAAATTATTATTTATTATAATAAACTTTTTTTTGTTTAATGTTTTTCTCTCTGAAACAAAAATCCATTTGGCGAGTAGAATTATAGAAGGCACAGAACACATACCTACAAACATAAAACATACAAACTGACAAAGAAAATACAGACTTACAAAGAAGAATACTCTAACCTGGGATTAGAATCACTGATCTTATAGCTAAGCTATGCTTCGAATTTCTTTCTACTTTTAAAATTGATGTATCATGGAATTAAATTTATTCGTTTAAACAAGAAAAATGTCCATTTTAAACCCTTTTTAACCTTTATCAAGCGTTAAAGCTTAGAAAGAATATCGTTAAACGAAAACTAAGTGACAAATTATTTGAACGTTTCGAAATATTAAATACACTGAACCACATTTTCACCAATTTTTTATTCTAACTTCTTAAAATATGAGTTTATTTCGGCTATTATTAATTATTTGTTGTCAAAAAGTCCAGACGGTATAGTTAATTATATCGCACACGTACTGATTTTATTATTTTACAGCTATACTACGTTAATCTTATTTATAATGTGTGTATATTATATAATAAAAAAACGTTACCTTAAATTATTCTCTTTTTTTTACTTACTTTTAAATATTAAAATGAATATAGGTTTTTTTTTTTGTTTCCACCAAGAGCTAATTATATCCGAAAGTTTAAGATATTTTTCAAAATAATGTTAGCCTTACATGCATTGCAATAATTAACTTTACTTTGAATTAAATTTACCAACATATTCACATTTATGCTCAGAAAATACCAGAATTAAAAATACGTTTTAATTAATTATGTAAAAATATATTATTTTCAATTTTATTAATTTTTATTTGCATTCAAGATGAATTCAGCGTGTCACAGAATAACTATTGTTAATTTTAAGAAATGAAAGAGGGCACTTAAATAAACATATTTTATTAATAAATTAGTGCCCAGATAAACTAGAAATCTATTCAAGTACCATTCGGAAAATTGAACTTTATTGGGATAATCAGCTGGAGTTAACGATTGCACTTTTTGAATTTTACTCGGATGCTTCTGGTATTCCTTTAATACCCTCGTACAGACGCGACGTGTGGCATGTATGCATTGCCCATGCGCGATGCATACATGTATTATTGGGGGGGGGGGATATATAAGAGATTTAGAGCATGAGTAATAATGAGCCAACTCTCTAAAATTGAACTAAAATAATTTGGAAAATTTAAATAATAGAGAACAAATAAAATAAAGGTAAAAATATTTTCGTACACACTTTTAATTGCTTCAATGTTTGCCCGAGACGCATTTTGTAACCTAAATTGGACCTCTTCCCGACTATCCAGAAAGATTAAACTTGCACAGATTATATATTTCTAATGACAACACAATAATTAATTATTTGTTTTACGAATCATTACTAAGAAATAGGTAAGGTAAAGTGGGGCAAGCGCATGTAAATAGTTTAAAATATGTTAGAGGATTTTCAAGAAATGTTTTTGCTCCTGGGTTCATTTATTTAGAATTCTATGAAATTAAAATTAAAAAAAAAAATCAAATGTACGCACTATTTTTAATAGGGTAAGTGTAAACCATGACTTAAATAACTTCCCACACTGAACCAGTTAAATAGCTAAATAACTAAACTTACATCTCTTTTAAGACGAAAATACCTTTGATACCAATTTTGAATTCTTCTCAAGTAGGTTATACAACTTAAAGCACATTCAAATTGTCACAATTTGAAACGCCAGATATCTTTATAGGATCATTTAGATGGCAATACTCTATGTCTTTAGGCATAGATAATCCCAATTGCCTCTCATTATCTTACGATAAATTTGATAAAAATTGTAAAATTTGTAACAAAACAAAGTTTTTGTTTCAATTTGTAAGCTTGTTCATAGAGGAAGTGAAGCAGGTGTTGGGCTAGTGTTTACAAAGTTGGGATTTATGTTGATTATTATCTGATAAGGCGACTAGGTCTGTGGGTGGGTGGGTACCTGCACCTATTTATGGGGCTTGGTAATAACATACTGTATATAGTTTTAGTTTAGTTGATATAACTGCTTCATAGTTGACTGACCTCTATGAGTCGATATGTTAGAACAAGATATGGATAATTGCCCTACTTTCTACAGACTATCCGAGACTAAAAATAATAACATATATACATATCTTAAATTATAATACCTAGACCAGCTTTTTTCTGTTATCGCATTCTACATTTTATTAATACAAATATTTTTTTCCTTCATTTATCTTTTTCTTTTTTGATTTTACATTGTATTTTCATTCTTTTTTGAGGACTTTTATTATTTTATATTTGTTGAACTTATAAAAAACATAGTTATTATTTAATGCAAACCGATAAGACCTTTTTACTTTATAATTATTAATGAACTGTAGTCATTCCCCTGTTTATTTGATGGCATATATTATTTTAATGGGAAAATAAAATTCAAAATTTTCTAAGATCGAATAATACAATGAAGACATAAAGATGTTCAACAAAATTAATCCATACTCTTTTCAAATTTATAAATATGTTTAGTTTGTTAAAGCTATTATTTGATATTATGAATGAAGTTTGTTGTAGGGTTCATAGCTAACTTAATACATTAATTATACCTTATACCATGAACTAAAATATTGCCATCCATTAGATTCCTAAGCTTTTATTACCAGTAAATTACTTATTATGTTTGTTTTTAAATCCAAGTTACTGCTAGGGAGCTTATAGCACTAAATACCCCAATTTGGTTTCTTCAGTGTTCATATTTCTTTTTTTTATAAAAATAATATTTTATTTTGTTTAAAAAACTACTCTTATTCTTAATCTAATAGGCATATCATAATTAAATTGTCTATGTCCTAAATCCATAGATTAAAACCATCCCCCCCCCCTCTGTCTTTTGACGGACCTAAAACGTAACAGCTAAACTAGGTATTAAAAAAATAGAATTTTTAAATTAACACGTTTATCTTTATCTGTATTTATCTTATCCACAAAGCTATAATACATCTTCTTTTATAAAAGTTAAGAACATATATTTAACATCTGTTTAACTAATGTAAACCTTTATTATTGCTTTATGACATCTTAATTGCCTTAAAAATTATTCATCAAGAGAATAAGGATATAAGCTTATACTAAAAGTAACCTTCACAAGGTTAAATAACATGATTTTATTTTTGTCTAGTGTGTATTCTTGTGGACTATGATTGAGCTGTAATGATAATGTTGTTGGAGTCTGTCTGTCAGTGTGTCTAGTGGAGTAAGTTATGTTGTTTTTTTGTGGTCGCTGATTGGGTCGCTTTGCGAGGTTTTTAAAAGATTTACCTCTCATCTCGCCACTGATTACAGGGGATTAAGAAGGCCGAACTTCTCAAACTTAGAAACTTCTAGACTATTTTAAATCCCTTGTCTAATATATATATATATATATATATATATATAAACACATACACACTTACATATATTAGGACTTCGTGCTTAAATGAAAAAAATAATAATAACGAACTAGAGATGTTAACAAACACCGTAATTAAAAATCCTAATAGCTCAGCCAAGTGGTAGAGAAAAATGTATTTCTTTTATTTTAATATTCTCTCAATAATTATAAAGTTGTTAAACGTTTATATTCTACTAATTTTTGTTTCAGCGATTTTTTTTTTATTTTCTATTCTTTTTTTTCGTATTTAGTAAAGCTTTTAAAAGATACTTAAGTGCTATTTTTAGCACTATACCTCTTTGTTCCGATTGATTTTTTTTTATGATTTAACTGCTACTTGAGTATACGTAATTAAACAATCCGGTAATGCAAAAAATAAATATTTTCTATTATTTTAAATAATTTTTATCGTGGATTATAAACGTATTCAGTGTTTTACAACCAGTAAACTGGTTGTAAAATATAATTTTATATTTTACAAATCTATTAAGCCTGGAATTCATAACAGTAGGAGGTTAGATGGAGGAAAATGTACGGAAGGATCTCGTATGACGTCAATGCAAATATTTATTGTTCTTGGAATTTATTCTAAGTATATGATATATAATATATTATATTAGGAATGTTGAATGTATTAAAAATCTATTATAATTTAGGCGAAAATAAGTATTTTTCAATATTTGGAACAATATATTTAAAAAGATTGAAGAACTTAATGCCGAGGATGTTAAGTTTATAATTCTGAGTCACAATTACCAAGTATACAATTTCTTTTTACATCCTGCTTCTTTGATTTATTTTGAGGCTTGATCAAAACAACTTTAGATCAATCAAGATCGTAGTGACCGGCCACTGTATTCTCTCTACATGTGTGATCATCATCAATATAAAACATATTATACATCTTTTGGATTTGAACCATCGAAAACTCCTAGTATGTCGGTTTTTCGAACTCTGTTCAAACAATTAGAGCAATAATTTCTTTAATTTTTTATTGAAATATTTTTATTAAAGTATTTTTTAATTTTTAATTTTTTAATTTCTTTAATTTATTTCTACATCTGTGAAATTACTTTTATATCTTGAAAAAATGTTCTACAACAAATTTTTCTATACAAATTTTAACCATGTGATTCCACTGGGCATCTCATGTCACCAATCGTCCAATAAGAAAGAAAAGAAAAACAGTAGAAGCGAAGAAAGTCTGTGCCACACAAATTGGCTGACGATTTTTACTGATATTAATATGTAATAAATGTCATAAAACAAAATTTTAGCTAAACATCTATTAACTCTTCATCGTGTTTAAATGATTTTTTTTTTTTTTTTTTTTTTTTTTTTTTTTTTTTTTTTTTTTTTTTTGTAAATTGGGACTAAAATAAGTAATATAGTTATTTATTAGTATGATATTTTGTGCAGAGATCTATTACATATAAAATAATATAGATGCGTTCAAAGTTAGTTTTTTTTTTACTTTTTATAATCCCTTTATTTACAAATTATTATTTTTCTTTGTACTTTAGTCACTTTCAACTTTTATTGCATATTTGATTGAGTTAGTAGGTGATAAAAAAATTAAAAAATATTAAACCGAATCAAACTTTCTTTAAGGGTTTTTCCTATGGATCTGATAAAAATGAGTTAAGACTATGAAACTTCGCTGTAGATTAAATAATAATATTAGATTAGATGCAGCCAAATTAAAGCGAAAAATATATAAAATTGCCCAAAGACCCCCCTCTTTTTTATTAAAGATAATATGTAGTATTCTATAATTACAGGGGGTCAATTGGTTTTTGGAATCTTTCTTGAAAATTATTATTAGTTTTAAAAGTCGGTGGTTACAGAATTTCTACAATCCCTGCTCTTGAATATAAATATCGTATTGAAAACAATTTTTTATGGCATACACCTTGATTATAAAATTTTACAACCAGTTCAACCTTGGTTCTCTTTAATCTAACGATCTGATCCTTCAATAAAAAAAAGGAAAAAGATGATTCTTTTCACTTGAACTCATCGCTTAAGAAAATAGAAGTATTTAATACTTATCCAATACTCATAAATATTTTCAATTTTTACATAAAGTATTCTGATAAAGTATTCTGGAAATTTCATTTTGAGTTTATTTTCATCATAATTTAACGCAACTAACGTACCATTAATCAGATAGATAATATTAGATCTTATACATTTCGTAAGTTATTATAGAATTGTTATTATTAAATTAAGTATTTAGTATTAAAGTGTTATTATCATTATTTTTACCTCATCTGTGTTGGAATCAAGTGCATACGTAGGAGTGGTCATCTGGTCATGCCTTCCAGCATCACACAACGTACATTATTATTATTATTTTTTTTGTTGTTGTTACTAAGTTAGGGCGCAGTTACTTAACCGGTTTGTTAAGTTGGCATAACGTCTGGTTAGCGAAGTTCTCTCTCGTGTACTTTGAGTTTAACTTATAAAAATAAGTAACAACCTACTTTAGTTCAACTTTGCTTCGGGCGCGAGGGGCGTAGTTACTCTCCTCTGTACATTCGTGTCATCGTACGCATTGATTTACAACCATTTTCAGAAACCGCTCCCTCAGTATTTAATAAACCGTTANAAGAAATATATAAATAACAAACATCCTAAACTTAACGTGTTACTAATATTAAAAATAATTAAAATTATGAAATAAGTACAATTTTCCTCATATCGTTTATTTTTTCAATAATACAAGAACTACATTTCTATTAATACTTCTAAATAATTATTAAAAAATACTTATCTACATACTTATCTAAAAATTCGTTCGAATTAAACATTAAATTCAAATAATATATTAATAATAATTTCTCGCACAAGTTATTTGATCTTAAAGATCATTGAACTTGACTGAGGTTAATAAAAAAAACAACAACCATATTACTCTGAAAATGCACACACTAAAAACTCTTTTACTAACTAAACATGTGTTATGAAGACATGCAGTGTGATAGTGTGCGTGTTGTTTTTAATGATAACGTTAACCGTGCAAACATTTTAACAGTGTTGTCTTAATTCCTTTAATTCTTATCAATTTGTAGTATAATTTTTTTGCCAGCTTTTTATTATACGTACACACACACATATATATGTATGTGTATAAGATTGTATTTTGCGTGTAATGATCATTAGCATATATACATGAAAATATATGAGGTGCCCTGTGTATTATTAAATTAACCTTGATTATCAACTAAGTTTGCAAACTAAATTTAATATATTTGATTATCACGATGACCTCTAAAAATAACTAAACTAATCTTTTAAAAAAAATTAAAATGCTATATTACGCAATGTTCATTTTATTTTTAACAGTTTTAAAATTTTACTCTGAAGGCTCCGGCAGTCTTGAATTATTTGCGCATACACAAATTATGTTAACATATACATATATATATATATATATATATATATATATAATAAATTCTTTATAAATAATATAATGTTTTATTTCTTCCTTAACATTGTATCTTTGCATTTTTTACCATTGTATATAATTACATGCCTTTTATATAAAATATTCTTACATTGTTGCCTTAATAATAAATTGTATTTCATTACCTATTGAATGTATGTGTATGTGTATAATAGTTATTTATTTTCATCGATAAATTGTTGATTAATTGATTCGATGGTTAAATTCTAAAATACTTTAAGAAGCTATAAATTTACGTTGAGCTTAATTGGTACTTATTCATATTAAGCTGTATTGTTTGTAGGTCTTGTATGCATATATTGTATATAACAGTATCGCGTGCTGATTTCCTCTGTTGTGTAGTTAGTTGCCGCTTTCAGTTCTTAGTACAATGTCGAAGGTCAAGACCTCAAACTGCTAAATTCCTTTCAACCTTGCCGTCATATTTTCTTAATTATTTTTATTTCTATATTTCATTCTTTGCTATCAGAATTAAGTAATATTCATTCTTTAATAATTTAATTTCACACGTAAACGTTTATTGTTACTTATTATATGAACAATTTATTATACAATGGTAAATACCCTGTGTTTCAATGAATTTAGATAATTAAGAATAAATAACAAAAAAAGGCTTATTTAGTTTTATTTATATTTAAGTTGTATAATTATTTTTTCTCTTTATTTTCTTATCAATATTTCTTCATTTTTTTATTACTTTTTTATTTTATTTTTTCTTCCGAGCTTACCGAAGGTAACGAAAACTATGTGATAGTTCTAAAGAACGAAAAAAATTTAGGTTTCCGATTTAAAAAATTCCATGACAGAAATCTGTTTCAGACATCATGGAAACATTTTCTGTTCCGTGTCTTTCTGTCAGTTTGTCGCTCTATTTTTGCGAACCAACATACCTATCTTAAAAACTTCACGTCCGGTTATAATGAAATTTGGATGGTTGATGATTAGCTCGCATTGTTGGTCCTATTTAAGTTTCAACCTTCTGCGCTCATTTTGTTCTCTTCCTCATGCACACAAACATACATTTATTTACACCTATAGCTTCATAAGTACTTATCTGATTTGTATGACATGTTTATAGTTTATCGAAAGTAACCCGTTGATAGCCCCAGATTAATTTGAACCGTGTGCGCTCTTTACCTTTTGCTAAATTGATACTTTAATTAATGTAATAAATTACAACAATTTTGAAAGATTAAAAAAAAAACGGGGGAAAGAAACACGTTATTCGAATCTGTCAAAATAATTTGATTTTTTACTTTTCCTCACTACCTACGGTATAGGAAAAGTATGGTTTTCACCCAAACGACTGGACATAGATTGCACCTGTTCTGCTAATAGTTTGAAATTGGTAGTTTGACATAGTTAACTTTTACGATCTGGGGGTTATTAATAGCACATATTTGAACTCTGGATGATAACGACTTGTACATACTCAACAGGTAAAAATTATAGAGTAAATATTCTTATTAAGATTAAAAGAATAGATGAAAAAAAAAAAAAAAAATAGGTTAATAGATCAATGAGTTGTAAAGAAATTTATTTTAATTTAATTCCGCATTCATTAACTTTTTTTTGCCGATTATTCCGTCTAACACTTTTTGAATTCGGATTAATTATTCAGATTATAATTTAGTTTAGTCATCTTAAATCGTTTCAATCTTTGGACCGTTTTAAAAAATCACCGATATACAGATAAATCGAATAGGTAATGACCTCTAATTGTAAACAGGACGTCAATTGCTAAATATTTCTTCGATTTAAAATAATGAAGAGAAAAAATATGCCGTTTCGATTAAAAATTAAATTACTTAGGGATATATCTCTTAATTAAATTTATATTTATTAATTTATTGATGAATCGTCATAATCATATTGATTTAATGATGTTTAATAATGGCTGTTTTTTTTTTTTTTTTTTTTTTTTTTTTTTTTTCAATTTCTTGAATTGTAATGTAGATTTGTTTCAAGCCAATTTTAAATTTAAAAACAATTTGTTTATTATCTAAGAAGTTTATTAATCCAGGCTTAGTTATTAGTACTTCGAAGATTTAAAAAAAAAAAAAAAAAAAAATCTATTATTATCACTCATACTATTTTTCTCGTACGTATTTTTAAAAATGATTGCAATGTTAAAAAGTTAATAGCAAAGAAAGTTCTTCTTCTCCACGTGTTCATTTTATTCGTCAATTACTAGAAAAGAAGAATGGAAAAGAGAATGGAATAATATATTTAAAAAAAAAAAAGAAACACCAGAAGGAAGGCACTGCGTAGAAGAAAAAATATTTAAAAGAGAAGGGGGAAAAAAATAATTTTTCTCTTCCGAATCTTTCTTTCGAATATAAAAGGAATATTTTTACTCAAGAAAGTATAGAAAATGTAAGAGGAGAAAAGAAATGAGGATAAAAAGGATACCAAAAAGTTTTTTTTTTTAACGTGTTAGTGTGTTTTTTTTTATAGTGCGGTTTATTTTATATGTGTGGGATTGTTTCTATGTGTTTGTTTGTTTATAAGTGAGTTTGTGCTGATGTGTACGAATGTTTGTTAAAGGGTATATATATATATATATA
>KZ651044.1:447581-479055 GCA_001010745.2 Gerris buenoi
ATATATATATATATATATATATATATATATATATATTATACACGTACATGTATATACACATATAGATATATAAGGTTGTATCACTGGGTTTACTGACCTCAAGACCTTGGTACTGCTGTGCCCAACTCTGCAAGCTCCCCCACTACCGCACACTTAACAACAGAATCCAGACATGCACATGCACACACACACATACCAATCACACTCATATATACGTATATGCTATTAATGTAAATTTTTATACGTATAAATACACATCTGAACATACTTAACTTTATTTGTGTAGGTGTACTAAAGTGAAGTAATAAAAGTATAATAAGTCCTTAAGCATATTTTAAGGATTATATAATTAAATATATTATTATAAAATATTTTTTTAAAAAAAGTCGAGATTACTAAAATAAAATATTAAATTTATTGGTAGATATTTAAATATATATTTACTAGAGATATTGGATAATTTCCGAAACCGAGATGTTTTTAAGATTATTTGTGTGGTTTTTAGGTGGATGTAGTCTTTGCGTCTGCTTATGTCTGTCTGGCTGTGTCACTTAACTTGAATTAATAATTGGTACATAATTCAGTTCTTACATAAATTTGAGACGTCATTAAACCATTTCAATTAATTGGCGTTGCTTCTTTATATGACAAATATTTTCAGTAAATTTCTTTTTCATATCTGCCGCCATTTTGAAAATATCGACTTAAACCTATTTTATTCAAGTCAAAAAGAATACTTTATAAATTATTTATTTGATTAATTAAATGTATTCTACATACGTATTATATTTTAATTGATATAGATTGCGTGTTTATTGTTTAATTAAAAAGGGGCTTAAAAGTTTTCCTTGGAGTTCAAGTTCAAAAACCAAATACTGTCTGAAAGACTTGAAGGATATGTTTCGGTCTTATCTAATATAGATGTAATGTGGATGATCTTTCCGTCCTGTAACTATCTAATCGATATTTAATAGTTTTTTAGATTATAAAGATAAGGCAAAATATAACTTGATATAAATTTACTTTTTTAACTTACTAAGTGTTAAGTATAAAAAGTTAATTACCTAGATTCTACTGTGCAATTGATACATTTTTAGTTAATTTGGGTGTTATAGAATTGACAACATAATTTGGGCGTTAAGTTATTAAAACATAAATTAATTGTTTTTATTTCTCCTATTAGTTGATGTGAAAAATTAAAAATAATATAATATCTCAATTTTTATTTAATTTGAATCACATTTATAATAAAAACTAATTTCAGTTATCAACATAAAACGTA
Organism: Gerris buenoi; assembly: GCA_001010745.2. NCBI lineage: Eukaryota > Metazoa > Arthropoda > Insecta > Hemiptera > Gerridae > Gerris > Gerris buenoi. The sequence continues at coordinate 448,864 of KZ651044.1, forward strand.
ACTTTAGCTTTTTTATATTTTTTAATTAAAGCATGTCAGCGGAGATAAAGAATTGTTTGTTTTTAGGGAAAAAATGTATGGAGTAATTTTTTGTTTGGTTTTTTTTTTTTTATAAAAATAATTTATATATGAAGAATATAGGACAGTCGTTTGTTTCCTTTTTCTGGTTATTCAGTTATGTATTTATGGAAATATTGTTGGTTTTTGCATACGTTTCGCTTGCATCTTTTATTTTCCCTGTTTCCCCATTGTAAGAAAAAGTGAAAGGAAATAAGAGAATAAAAAAAAATAGAAGAAACAAAAATTGGATATGTGAAGAGATAAAAATGAAGTGAAAAGAGTCGTCTATTGTAGAGTTGACGGCGTCTCGGACCTAGGAACAAAGCACCTCATGCATTGTGTTCTTCCACGAGCATAGATTCAACATCTTTCTCAATGTCTCGCTTTTTAACTTATTCTGAACGAACAAAAAAATATATCTCTTCAATACTTCGAATGCACTTTATTGCACGAGCATAGTGAGCTCTTAATTTCCGAGACGCGGGATTTTAAAAATTTTAGTGAACGTTTGTCTGACGATAACTGTCGTTAAAATTAACCGATTTGAACGAAATTCAACACACAAGTGCATTTCAGTATTTTTAAGTTTTTAAAATTAATATTTTCAAAATGATAATGAATGAAGCTATAAATTTGAAGATGGATTTTTTTTCTGGCAATTTTCATCGCCCTACCACAACGTATTTGAATGAATTATTTTGAAATTTTAGGACTAGCCGTTATAGGGTGTTTGAGAGGGTTTATTTTTTTTTTAGATAAATGTTGGTGCTAAAATCGCAATTTTGGTGGTAAATAGCACAATATTCATAAATGTGAAACATGTTTATAATCTACTCGTTAAAAGCTTTCATTTGATACCTCACTCGAAATTTAAAAAAATAAAAAATTTGTCTCACTGCGCGTGTGTGCCACAAAATTGACAATCTATAAAAATTGGAAATTACATACCCTCCTCCCTCTTTTATTTTCATCGTCCTGCTATAAGGCATTTGCATGAATTATTTCAACATTTTAGGACTAACTGTTATAGAAAGAATGGGGTGGATTTTTTTTGGAGGGGGGACAGTTTTGCGCTAAGCACGCAATATTGCGGTAAAAAGCGCAATATTCATAAAATATGATATATGTTTGTAATCTATTGTTCAGTAGCTTTTATTTAACTTCGAGCTTCGCACATTTTGCGCATTACGCATGCGCATATTAAATGCTTAACTTCTCAATATTTTTCCTATGTGTAGGTCAAAAAGTTACGGCTGTATTTAAAATTTCACATCTCTAGCGTAAACGTTGCGGGTATATGAGCCAAAGTAAGACTGGCAGACAAACACATCAACTTCGGCATAAGGGTTTTGAGGGTGATCTCTAAAACTAAAAAATGGGGAAAATCATATATTTGAGGTATACGAATTTTTGAAAGCTTAGTGAGTTTGTGTTTGTTTATCTGACGATAACTGGCGTAAAAAACTGTAAAGATGGGCTTTCATGAAAGCCCTATCATCCGTATAATGGGGATGCGCAACCGGATAGATGGTACCTCACTTAATTAGCTACCCATTTATATTATGTCCCTTTATCAGAGTTGGTAATTAATCCTGTGTTTTTTAGATCCAAAGTGAGAATGATACAAATGCGCTACCAGTTATTAAGTGAGATATACGAGTATAGCTGTGAAAATTAAACCGTTAATTCAGCTTTATTGAAAATGATAGATCGCACTTCAAATTTTTCTTGTCGCCGATTACACACTTTTATACGGATTTGTTGTATGTTCGTTAGTTTTAAAATCTTATAATCTAAATTTGACCCTTTTCCTGACTATACCTAGCAAGCTGAAATAAACTGTTATGTATTTCTGATAAAATACTATTATTCAAAAATGTATAAAGGTATATCATCTTTTTTTTTTTTTTTTAATTTACGGGTGAATAACTAAAGTTTTAAAGAAATATATAAATAACAAACATCCTAAACTTAACGTGTTACTAATATTAAAAATAATTAAAATTATGAAATAAGTACAATTTTCCTCATATCGTTTATTTTTTCAATAATACAAGAACTACATTTCTATTAATACTTCTAAATAATTATTAAAAAATACTTATCTACATACTTATCTAAAAATTCGTTCGAATTAAACATTAAATTCAAATAATATATTAATAATAATTTCTCGCACAAGTTATTTGATCTTAAAGATCATTGAACTTGACTGAGGTTAATAAAAAAAACAACAACCATATTACTCTGAAAATGCACACACTAAAAACTCTTTTACTAACTAAACATGTGTTATGAAGACATGCAGTGTGATAGTGTGCGTGTTGTTTTTAATGATAACGTTAACCGTGCAAACATTTTAACAGTGTTGTCTTAATTCCTTTAATTCTTATCAATTTGTAGTATAATTTTTTTGCCAGCTTTTTATTATACGTACACACACACATATATATGTATGTGTATAAGATTGTATTNAAATCGCATTTTGGAATATTTAACCTGGTCTTGAGGCAACTTCAATTTTCTCCTTATTCCTAGCAATATTAATTTTACTATGTATTCATGATTATTTTCTATCTATGAATAAATAGTTTTATTTTTTATTTTTTTTTATTTTTTTTAATTTGATTAATGCTACTACAATATAACAATATTACAAAGGTAATGAAATTGTAAACGTAGGAGTGACGTCATCTATTTTTCTTAAGTTCTTTGATTGTAGAGATCGGATTCCATAGGAATTGGAAGGTTTGGTGCAACCTCAGAGTTCTATGCCATATGTCCATGTTGGTTATATTAATGTAGATTTGTAGTAGATATCGAGTTTTGATGGTTTAGATGTGTAGTGTAATATACTGTGTAAAGGTTTATAGCTTGTATTGAATGTTTGACGTTTTTGTATAGAGGCCCAAGTTAAACGACGATCTAATTAATAAATATAAATAGTAAGATTAATATTGTTTGAATGAATTTATAATAAAAATCATTTATGGGCCTAATGATACCTCAAGAGGAGGTGAAATGTTGCTAAAAAGTGGTGGTTCTGTTATTTAATATTATATATATATATATACGGGAAAGATATTTTAAGTTAAAAAAAAGAAAAAGTAAGAAGTTAAAGGAAAAGGGAAATAAACTACAAGTATTTAAATTTAAACCAAGTGTTGAGAAGACATTTTAGTTTTGAGACAATTTTTGCAGGTTAAATTCTTTCCAAATTAGAGGATAAACTAAATCAACTTTTACTGTTATGATGGCCAATGAATTCTGACATCTTTTAACATTCAGTTGGCGCAAGAAAGCAGAATAACTTTTTGATTAACCTATTAAAGCTAATTTTTTTTAATAAAGATAATATTTTCCCTAAAGAGATCACTGCCTTCTTAAATACAAAAATACTAAATTCTAATCAACAACAAACTGTATCATATACCTACCTCATATACCTACCTCATAGAACCTATCAGGTAACTATTAACGGGTATGTGGAATTGTAAGTAAATAATAGACATTCGTAGAATGTCTATTATCGTCGAATTCGTTTTGATATTTCTCTTGCTATAAGATATTTCGCTTTATATAAGATCTCTCGAAGGATTTAAATTGGTTAAATATCTAACATTGTGAATTTTTATCATTGTGATATCTCGGTCAGTTATTGTTATCGCTTTGTTTTTTTTTCCGGGCCTTTTGTCCGAGTTATTTCTTGGTCTTACTACACGGGCCACGGGTGTGTCTAGGAGGTATTTAATTGATAAGGTTGTAGGCATAAAAGCAGCTGTGCTAATTCTTGGCATAGCGTCCAGTCCGTAAAGATGAAACCACCTCAGTGATATTTCTGGGTTTCAGGACTCCCCCTCTACCACGCAAAACAATATCATAAAATCTAATCCCGTCACTATAGAATTTTTATAATAAAATGAGTGGATATCTATAAATAAAATGTCATTGTTTCGTCTCTTTATAATTAACGCAAATGTGAAACAGAATAATAAGAAATGCTTTAATATTTCCATTCTGGATAATGATTTGCCTTATGCCCTTAAGTTTGTGTATCTGTTAATAATTATGATTGTGCTGTAAAATAAACTTAATTTTATATCGTTATATATGTAATGTATCGCAACAAATATCTTATCTCAATATAGTAAATATCTACATGATACATATTACTTTCCATTATTAAATTTAAGATGAAAGTAAATTAATACTGTTAAGTTAAAAAAAACTAGAAAGAATAAAAGCCGCAGTAAAAAAAAGCTAAATTCTTCTCAAGTTACCAAGTTTAAGGTTCAATTTTTTATTTCGCTTCAGATTCTCCTTTTAGAAACCTCTTTTGAAAAATATTTCGTAACCATTTTTTTAATGGGTTCATTAAACCTTTTCCAAGGGAAAAAGTCGTAAAAAAAAGTAAAAACCAACCTTTTTGATAAAATTAAAACTAATATATATTTTTAAGTATATTTGATATTTTAATTATCGACTTTAAAGAGCGGGAAAGTTGTAAAAATAAAACTTTCCTTTACATTAAATTTTATACTTATTTTAATGTGAGTTATTACATCAGCCGTATAATAACATATGATTACTTTGTGCCTTTAAAAGTTATATATATCCGTCCGAGGTCAAAATTACAGTATTGTAAAATTTAAAAATAAAATGTAATAGCCACATTGTGAAATTTCTTAAAAAATTAACTGTAACTCCGTTTCTTTAGTGTTTCAGTCGTAAAATTTGTAAATCTTAAAGAAAGGGAAAACAATAACTGTTATAATTGGCTGTAAAACCATATTGAATGAACATATAGTTACATAATGTAAATGTTAAACATATTTAAAAAAAAACAACATTAAATTAGTATCTTTATGCATTCAATTTTGGAACAAAGTAATAAAAATTAGGTTCCAATGCTTTATTAAATGTTAATAGATAAAAAACGTTTCGAGGTTTGATAATGCATTCGAAAAGAAAATATATTTTTGATCAAGCATAGTTGTAGATAAGATAATTCAATAGAGATATAATATAAGATACCATATAATCAATAAAAGGACAATTTAAGATAATATTACTTAGTTGATAATTTTATTTTAAAATTATTAATAAACACAAAGAAAATTCACGATTATGTTATATTTTAATTTTGATTTATCTTATCTTGGATTTAATTTTGATTTAAAAGATGTGATATTTCAAGATTATATTCAATCTAAGGAAAGATAATGGAACATTGTATACAATCTTAGATAATTTTAATTAGATTTTAATCAATGATAAATCAAGACAAATAATATCTATTATAAGAAAATACACAATAATATTCTGTGTTATTTATTTATGTGGTTAACGTATGTTTTATACTATTGAAGACTGCATATACAATCCAAGATTATAATCTTTGTTGTTGAGTTTTAGCCATTTATTGATAATAATTGAAGAAAGATAAAATCAGTTTGAGATAAAAATCTAACATTAGGTATTTAAAGATAGTAATTTGTGTTGTTAAAGCCTCGTCCAGACTGCTGAACCGAACAGAGGAAACGAGCCAAGCATTGGTATCTGCGCATGCCCAGTCTAAACTGCGCCTGCGCATCTTACTCTGGGCATACGCAGAGCAATGTTCGGCTCGTTTTCTCTGTTCGGTTCGACAGTCTGGACGAGGCTTAAATGTTGTTTCAAACCATTTAATGACAAAACAATTGTATAAGAGAAAAAAAATCATAAATGGGTTACAAAGTAAGATTAAATTAATAAGTTAATTGAAAACAAAACTTTATTATAGTTAGTTAAATTAATTATTGATGGTTTTTTTTCTCAATGTCTAATCACAATGTTGAAAGTTTGATTCTTAGAAAATTCTTATTCGTTTGAAGAGTTTAATTAAAGAGTAGCGGACTCCACGTATCCTTGACTTTGGACTAACTGAAGGACGTTTCAATGCAACTAAAACCGCTGTAACTTATACTGAAAATAATAATCGGTTCTCTGAGTTCGATTCCCAGCGGAAGTATTTTCATTTTTATCGGATTTTTTTATTTTATTATTTTTTTTTTTTTTTTAATCAAAATTATACTTTTTTTGTATTTCAGGGTTATTTACAAAAGGAGAAGTAAGAGAGAAGAAAATTAAATAAATTAAAGGGGATTACACATTAAAAATGAAAATCAGTAAATTGATTGTATATTCTTCGATATAGATTGCTACTTAAAATCATTTTCTCTGTCTATTTGGTTAGATATAATATATAGTTGTAGACTAACCAAGTTAGTTGTTTTTCCCCAGATTTTATAAAACTTTTATTCTCAGTCAATATTGTACTCAAAAAAAAATTATTTTTTGTAGAAATTATTATAAATTGGTTATATTTTTTTAAACAAATTACAACAGGTACATTATGGGTTAATTCGTCTATTTTTAACACTTCTCTTGGTAATTTCCAACGATATTGTTGCATATGTAGTCACGTGTTCACTGATAATGATGAATTAAAGTGGTTGAATAAGATCTCTTTATTGAATAATAGCTAGATGCCCGTTCAGATTGTGTTATTTTTAATGTATTTTTAATTAGAATGTTTATTAACTACCGTCAAAAAACATTGAAGTTATTTTTCTAACAGAAAAGATTTAGGTGTCCCAGTTTCCTGCATCTTTCGCCTTATCGCTATACCCCTTCTTTTGGGTAGTATAATTTGCAATTTTCTTATTAGTAATTGACTCATACTAGAGGAAAAATAGCTTTAAAAGTTCACCTTGTGGGAAAAGAAGAGGTATTTTCCTTCTGCATTCCCTTCCCTGGTGTAATCGCATCCTCAGCTGAATATTATCTTTAATTAAAATACATATATATATTCTTAAACTCTTGAGACGCCCTCTCCCAAGTATTACCTTTCCTTATTTAGGAATTCAGTCTGGGTTAGTTAATGATTTATTTGGGCGTTTCAAAGAAGTGTTGATAATTATATAGTGAGGGGACATGGTTTCAAATATGCGAAAGTTCGCACCTAGATCATGAATCAAAATGGCTGATGGCTATTAAATATTTTTTCAAAATTACGTAGGTGCAAAGAGGAATCAATCTGTATAATGGCAATGTTCTAGTGCTATTTGTTATAGAGGTATCACATTCTCGATTTAAGATCCATTTAAATCAAAATGACTGATTGGAAAATCTTTTGACTGTTCTTAGTCATAAAAGGAAGTCCTATTCAAAATTTCAGATATCTAGTGCAATTGTGGTTTCGGAGATGTTGTAAAATCATATTTGCCATTGAAATGGCCGCAATCTTGAATTAAGATTGTGGATCACAAGAATTTTCTCAGCGATCACCCAGGGGGTGTAAAGAACCTACCTAAAAACTTACATGGTCATAGATCCGGTGGTTTTTTGTTCAGATATAACGTGATGAGTCGTGAGTCAGTGGTATTTTGATTTAAATAATATGTATTAACATATATAAATAACCTCCTACAAACTTACATACAGGTTTAAAAACAATATGTATAACACAGCCTATGGTACTCTGGAATTGTGTAGCTTTCGATCAGTGAAAGAATTTTCAGAATAACATCAGCAGTTTCTGAGTTTACCTCCTACAAACATACAATTATACCTCTTTATAATATAAGTATAGATATATAGATGAGATCTTTCATACAATAAACTTACTGTTGAGTAATATTACAGACGTTCAAATTAACACACTTATAGTAATTAAATTACAGACATCAGAAATTTAAAATTATTGTCAGTAATAATAATCTTTTTTTACTCATGAAAGTAGAAACCAGTCTGATCTCGTTTGACAATGATCTTTTCACTCTTTGAGTTTTATATATATGTATGTATATACATTAAGTCATTAAATATTTAATTTCCATAAAATCAAACGAGGGAGCTATATTTTAAAATTAAATGAAAGTCGTTAGAAGGTGACAAGTAATCGGTGAAAGGCGCCGATATAAAATAAAGTTTATGATAATTTATAAAAAATAAGAAGGTTTTTAGAGATAAAACGATAAAGCTATAAAAATTAAATCATGAAAGAAAATGATAATAAAAATAGGGGGTCTTTTAGGTTGAATATAGGGCCTAGCTAGTAAGAATCTCTATTAAAAAGACGAAAGTAAGTGACTGTGGGCCTACTAAAACAAGAACTGGTAAACTGACCTTGGTTCTAGATATCTTAAAGCTAAATATATATTAGACTCTGTGGGCCTAGGCCTCGGAACGGGGCAGAATACGCACTGTAGACAAGAGCAAATAGACTGTGGAGTCCTATACTTGTGTCTACAGGCTACACTCTAGGCGTAGTAGCACCTTGGATACAATTTGAACACATGAAAAAACATTATAAATATAAGTAAAAAAAAAAAAAACAATATCTCTACACAAGTGTCAACAACCTGGCCTTCGAGATTTATTTATACTTTGATATTTTCCTCGGCCATGAAGCTTTCAGAATAGAAATGAAACTAGATATAACAATTGAAACAGTAATTTCTGGCGGTGAAGGTACTTATTTAGTCAAAAATATTGATAGCTTAAAAAGATATTGAGGCTTGTCAATTTAAAAAAAAAAATAAAAAATATATTTTTTTTTAACGTCGGCTTTATACTTTATAAAAAATAATTAAAAGAAGTTGAGAGAACTATGTAAATGTCTGTGTTCGATTAATTAAAACGAATAAAAAGTTCGGAGACGCGAACAAGTTGCAGATACTAATATTTTAATTTTACTTAAAGAAGATTACCATATTAAAAAACGAGTTTGTTGTACAGATATCTGTTATTCAGTTTTATAATTTATTTTAATTATCTGTGTATACTCCAAACATTAGATACACTACGTTTTATTGTATTTTGAATTAACTGACAGATAGTTTTTTTTTAATGGCATCAACATCTTGTTTTATAAAAAGGTAGAATAGTTGTGAAGATTAGTGGCATTTTCTCGAGTAAATGAAATTCATTGATAAGACTGAGGTGAACAAGTTGACTCCAAGTGGAAGATATATTAGTCAGGCTATAATGGTGTATTAGTGTAGGTGCATGGTGTTGTATACATAGGAAGCCTTGAGTATTAGTTTTGTTTCTGTGTGTGTAGATAGGTTGGGATGAAGGAGTTCAGTCCACCCAGTATGTATAAATAGAAACTATGCGGCTAACAGCTCAAACTACATACACGATCACATCATATAGACCAAACTCAGTTTCTCAATTATATACATCTCTAAACACTTTATCACTAATGGCTTCATCAACTTGTACTTATTACAAATTTGGATCTGTTTATTAAATATTATTATTTTGACGTTATCTACTGTCTTAACTGATGGATTTTAGGATAACTCCGTCATTCTAAATTATTAGTATACATAGAAAAGGTTAATTAGAGATAGGCTAGGTTCAACTCCAGGTGAATTAGAGAGACCTGGGTTCAAATCTAGGTGAATTAGAGAGACCTAGGTTCTACTCCAGGTGAATGAGAGACCTAAGTTCTACTCCAGGTGAATGAGAGACCTAAGTTCAACTCCAGGTGTATGAGAACCTAAGTTCTACTCCAGGTGAATGAGAGACCTAGGTTCAACTCAAGGTGAATTAGAGAGACCTAGGTTCAACTCCAGGTGAATTAGAGAGACCTAGGTTCAACTGCAGGCGAATGAGAGACCTAAATTCTATACTCCAGGTGAATGATAGACCTAGGTTCAACTCAAGGTGAATTAGAGAGGCCTAAATGTGGACTTGATAACTTAAAACTTAGCTCGAATAATTTTACCCACTTTCATACTCGAATGAAGTTGCCTTCCTCTGACATTTTCGTCATTGTAGATGCTTTTATAAATTACTTGCACACTTCAGATAAACTCATTCAGAGCCTGAGTCACAATACTGAACTTGATTTCGGTTGTTAACTTTATCATACTTCCGAAGTTTGCATTTTTGTTCGTTTGTTTGACTATCCTTTTGATTCTTATATTAATTTCTCTGTATTTTATTTTTATGTAAAATGTTAATGTAGAAAAAATGTAATTACTCTTTTTAAATTGATTGTTCAATTAAATAAATCAGTTATAAAATTGATTATTGTAAGTGTGTAAGATTATTATAAGAGGTGTCAGTTAGTTAATTCCAGTGCGTTTATGTAAAGAGCCACTCAACAAGCTACTCGAGATTAAAACCTACTTTAGATATAATTACTTCCTTGATAATCAGACTATTTTCAACTTTAACAATATCTCCTGCCAAACAATTTAATTTATAACTATATTATAACAAAAAAAAATCGAATTTAGAATAATAATTTTTAATTCATTTTAAAACTGTTTTTGCAATCGTTTAGTCTAGTTTAGCTTTACTCAATTTTATTTACGTAATTGATTTTTTTTTTTTTAGTAGTTTTCCTTCAATTTTTCAAACAAAATATCAATTAAATGTGTGATTTAGTTCAAGCATCGTCTTATTAAGTATTAACATACAATTTAAGTATCAAAGTTGTCGAAAAAGAAAGACAATATTTAAAATATTCAACCCCTTGGTATTCGAGGGGTTTTACTTATGCTATCCTGCATTACACAACTTTTAGACTTGTTTAGTCTAACCAGCCCTAGAGTTCTATTTTTTGGGTCACTACACTCAGTATAAAATTCGGTCTGAAACTTACTCCTTATAAATTTTATTTTTATTATTATAATTACTTTATTCTTGTATCTTTCTGCAATATTATCTTTTAAATGATTTTTCCAGGGAAAACCATTTATTTTTTCGTTTATATATAAAAAAGATACATTGGTAGTTATAATCCAAATATTCGATAAGAGACTACCTTAAAAATTTGTTTTTTCGGGTAATATCATTACATTAAATATACAAAATTACATTAAAATTAGTTCATCATTGACTCTTATAGTCAAAATATAGATCATACATAATTTTTTGGGATTCTGGTGAACTTGAAACTTGTAAATACCATCAGAATCATTAAATAACATTTTTGCCTCAGAATATTCTCTTTATTGTAAACTATTTAAATTTGGCGGTCATATCTTATTTGGTGGCATAAGTAACTATACCCGCACCTGTTGCATTATTTGAAATTTTATATCCTAAATGGCATTGTTATTTTGTGAGTTAAACTAAGCTAAACTAAATCTTGTTTTTCTCTGTGCCCTCATCAGGTATCCTAATATAATATGTATCTACCTCTGTACTTATGAGCAAGGAATTAATTGATCTAATACTTAAGCAGACCGCATTAAGAAGCAGGACAGCACAGTATTTAAAACCACAGAAATGTACGAATTGAGACTTCAATTGAGGCAACAGATGGTCATATTGATCACGTGTGGTGAAGTACTGCCTGCTCTCCATCTCAATTCGTGGGGTTTTCGTATATTTCTGCGGTTGAAAAAACTTTGCTGCACTATCCTGCGCTGCATGGCATCTCAATGTTGGCCCAGGTTAAATATGCCAGATTTTGCATTTTTTCCTTTCCTTGCAAAGAAACTTGCCAAAATTCTAATACTTAAATAAAATTCTAATCCTTACTTACTATGATGTTAAACTGTCAGATCCAGAAAAAATGGCTATCCAATTTTAGATACACTTAAAAATAAATTGTTCTTAACTTACTATTCTTTGTGCCTCTTGTTATCTTCCCAAGAACTCATCAAGTCATTTTTAATTTAAACAAAATATATACATCTTTGAGACTAATTTACCAAAGAAGAGAGAGAAAAAAATAAAGGAACAAATTTTACTTTATTTTGTAAACTGCACCTGGGACATTTCATTATAATTAATTTCTTTCATTTTGAAGGCCTTCTTAGTAAAAATATGTATAATTTAAGAGTTAGATGGGTATAAATACTCGTGGAGTAGAGTAAGCTTATATTTAAAATACATAATACAGTCGTGTAGAGTAATAAATATAGTATGTTTATCCTCGAGTGGGTTCGGTGGCCCTTTTGGCACGCGGCTCTAGCCAAAAAAATGTATGCAACTGGGCAACAAACATCATTTCTAAGACAAACAGATACATTATTCATGGCATGTATTCACACCTATATTTTATATAATCGCATACATTTTATATATAATTCATGTATATGTATGTAAGTAAATGCACTTCCTGGTAGTTGAACCGATAATTTTAAATAATGAAGTACCATTGTTTTAATTTTCTCATAAAATATATGTTGGAATAATATAAAGTAAATACATAAAATTTCAGCACAGATTATTTGGAGCATATGGTTTCTTTTTCAGTTAAACTACCGATAAATAATCATAAAAATTGAAGAATATAAAAAATCAATTTAAATTCTTTGTAAAATAACTAAATTTGACATTATATAATTATAAAATTAAAATATGTTGGAACTAGTATAAAGTATATTAAGTGCACATAATTTAATATCACCAAATGTTTTTCTTTTCCTCATCTTCGCCGAAGGTATATAGAAGAAGTTTTTTATTACCTCAAATCCGAAACCAAATTTTAATAGAATTATTCGTTTTGGGTGTTTTAAGACCACTAAATTGTTTTTTTGTTTTTTTTTTAGCTGAATGGCTAAATTCTAAGTCACTGTATGTCACGTATAACTTCCATAGTCCTTTGTGCAGGCTGCACGACTGTACCGCTATAAATTGCAGATAGCCCCAGATTAATTTCAACCGTCAGCGCTCTTTAATTTTTGCTAAATTGCTACTTAAATTCATGCAAAAAAATATTGTTAACAATTTTGACAAATAAAAAAACGGGGTATACAATCAGGCTTGTAAAGGCAAATAAAGTATAGGTACGTGATGCGTTCTTTTTCATATTAACTATAAATGGTAATATACCTTTACTATTTTTAAATCACTATTGATACCCTGAAATTCCTTTCAGAGAAATTGCTGAAAGGAATTTCAGGGATACATTTTTATTATCTTAATGATATCGGACTTCTATGTTTATAATAAATTGTAGGTATTTTATATTATAGTTTAATTTTCTATCATATATTTAGTGAATATAATTTTTCATACATTGCACTATTATGTATTGTATATTATAAATGTATTAGATGTAAGTTATTACAGAGCAATTCACGGATCGTATAAAGGATTATACACGGTAGTTATTTTAGATTTGTTGTTACGAAGAAATGAGTTTATAATGTTTCAATGCTGCAAGAAAATATTGAGTCTTGTTGTTGCTAACCCGTATTTTATGTTTCCCTCATATATCACATTGTGCCGTGAAATCGGTGCATCGTTTTCAACCGCAATTAATTCCAACTTAACGCATATAACCGGTGATTTTTCATTCTGCTCTGTATGCTATTATAAATCTTACTTTATTACTATTATCATTTATTTTTTTGGCGTGTATTCCATCCTTCTTCTAAAAATATTTAGCTTATTGCTCATTTTATTTGTACGAAATAAAATTTGAAAATATAAATAAAATAACTAAAGTTATAAATAAAACTTGTTAAGGTAAAAAATAAAATGTATTAAGGTAACTCACGCGATGAGTTCTTACCTTCACACGGTTAGCTAGTTTTTCTAATTTATAATACATACTTATAATATCTTTACATCTGATTTCAAGATAAACGTTAAGTGTATCGCAATACCCGCGAATGCTTCATTCATTCACCGGGTGTTTATTGTTGGAGTTTTTATCATTTAAACATATTGTATTTTAAATATTTAAAAAATAAATATTACATTTTTGCTTTCGAGCTTACCTATAAGGTGACGAAATCTATGTGATCATTCTGAAGAACGAAAATATTTTTTGTCTCTAATTTTCAAAATTCCAAGTAAGAAATTCGTTTCAGACATCAAAGAACATTTTTGGTTCCTTCTGTGTCAGTCAGTCTGTTTTTTCTGTTTTGCGAACCAACATATCTTAAAAACTACTCGTCCGATTTTATTGAAATTTTGACGGTAAAAATAGGCCATGATTAGCCTTTTGTTCGTCTTATATAAGTTTTATCGTTATGCACCCATTTTTTCTCTTCCACATGCCACCAATATCTTCAGAAGTACTTATCTGAGTTTTATGAAATTTTGATGGTACGTCGAAAGTAGCCCGCAGATAGCCCCAGATTAACTCCAACTGTCTGTTACATTACTTAATAGGCATTTCATAGACTGTTAATCCCCTTATAAAAACAGAAATGGGATGTTCCTTTGTATTAATAGTTATTTAGTTAAAGTCATTTATATTCTAAAACCACTTAGGGGAGTAACAATCTAAAGAAGTACCACTTAATGCACGTAAAAAATTTTGACAGATTCATAAAACGGAGGAAAATGAAATAAATTGGATAAAGGCGGAGATACACATGCCTGTAGCTTAAACAAGAACATGCCAGCTACTTGCACGTGGATATCTTATTTGGCATGCCTGTAGCTGTCAAGCAAGAAGATAAAAACGTAATATAAATCCTTGGTATGCCAGTTGCTGGCATATACCTCTTTTGGCTTGCAAGCTACTTCTCCAATTTGACGGCATGTGTATCTTCGCCTTAATAATAAGTGTAAAATAATATCGCCTTTTTTGTTTGAGGAATAGGCAGAGCCTAAACTATGATTTTAAATAGCATTATGCATTTGTGCAGTCTATTAGAATAAATAATAAAATACACTATAAGTTTAAATTTGACACTATGCATCGGACCTACATTAGGAATGACGAATCAGAAAATGCCTTGGGACAAAGACCTCACTGTATGTTGCACTGTCACCTTGTATTCCATGCTATTAATCTACGACATATAATTAGATTAACTCTTTCTGATCTGATTGGATACAATGTCATGATTTTGTTTGTTATTTAAAGACTTGTAACATTAGTCAGGTTTGCCAAAAAAAGAGGGAAAAAATTACTACACCATCAATAGACCAGAAGATAAATATAGATTATAACTCAAGTTCAGAGTTTGCTCGCTTCATAAAACTGCACATTAAAATCACCTTAGCGCTGCTTGTAATATTAATAGTCTACTTCATAGCTCAACCATTTTTTTTATTTTCTTCTTTTTTTATTAACAAGAATGCATTTAAAAAAACAAACTAACCTTCAAAGCAAGGTTGAATAAATACATTTAAATAAACGTTGCATAAAAAAAAATGTATTTTTTTTAAAGCAAGAACAAAAATGAATGTTTCACTTTCCTTTTGTCGTGGTGATTGATTATTGTGATTTAATATTTTAAGGGTCAGCTCAGTCTAGTGCAGCTTTTTCCAATCCTATTGTCGTGATATTTTGGGACTATAAGAAGGGAAATTTTTCTCTTGGAGTCTTCAAGATTTCAATTAAAAAGCGTTAGAAGCGGTTGCGCAAACCGTTTCTACTTAATTGGTCTATATTGAATTTTGTGGTTGTTTATAACTGAAAACTGGTCGATACCGCTCTTTAATAATTGAATTTATTATATTATGCAGAGTTATTGTTATGTTCCTTCAAGTCCTATGCAACGCCTCAAACATGTATGTCTTGTTATTTCTATGTAAATTCGATGTTATACACTTAAATATAATTAATACGTAATCAGATTGTACAAAACATAAATTAACTTGCTTTACGAGATTAAGACGTGTGAAAATAATTTATTATAAAACAAATAGTCACATCAAAGACATCTTTCTCCGAAGATCAAAAGAGTTCAAAGCAATAAGAAGTCGAACAAAAACAATAAATATGGCGCGCTTGGTTTCAGATCGACTCCTTCGTCTTGATGCAACTTTTCAACAAACCCTGTTTACTTATCACAATGAATAATTGTTGTTTGAAGATTTTGTGTAAGTTTTTATGCTTTGTTAGTTTATTAGATTAATTTCTTTCTGCTCTTTATATCTTGGTTGCGTCTCATCTCACGTCTTTTTTTCAAGACATTAATCTAACTGCTTGTTTGTTTTGTAAATTAATAAAAAATAAAAAAGTGAGAAAAAATTAAATAAGACATTAAGATGTGGTTAAACAAGAGAAGCGAAACTAATGCCAGGTGAACTTGTCTTAAAATTAATTCTGTACAGTCTCGGCCGAGCAACCAACAAATTAACAAAAATAAATTTGAAAAGGAACAAACGGAGTGAATACATGTTTGCAAGTAAAAACAACAGACTCAAGCGTAGGTACTGCGGAATAAATGCATCTTAATTTATTTTTAGTATGTTAGTCATTGTACAACGCATCCATCCAATTTAATTGACCAAGAATTTTGAATTTATATTCCTCTACCTGTCATACACCTCACAAATAAAATATATTCATATATTAAATTACATTTATGTTTCTTAATTAAATCTTGAGAATTTCTCTAATTTAATCTACCGTATACATCATAAATGAGCTTATATTATATAAGCTATTCTTATAATGTTGTATACTTCTATTATATCATAATTTAATTTTACATTATACATTTAATGTACATGTTTCTATTTATTATGCTCAACAATTTAGTTGTCATTTTAAGTACCAATCATTTTTTTTTTAATTATTTATATTTTAAAGCGTAGAATGAAAATTAAAGCATACTAAAAGGAATAAATATTTCAGCCAAGGGAGGCAAAGATCATCTAAAGTATAGAAGCAAGATGCACGGCTTCTGATTGGTGCCTCTCTGTCATTAGAACGGACCAATAGCAAAGCCTTATGTCTTTATTTTACCCCCACTACACCGAGTCCTGTCTTGGTTTTGAAGAGGACAATGAATACAAAAAGCTATATTTATTTGAACTAGGTGTATCCATCTTTTTACTTTCATCTTGTTAGCTTTGTAGTGTGTGTGTATGGGTGTGTTGTATAAGCTTACAGGCTAGTGTTCATGTATTTGTGTGTCGTGGTGAATGTGTGAGCGTGTAGTAGTTAGCCGACCCTGACCTCAGACAACAAGTGTAAAGGCGCCAGGTTCTTTTCTTTTTAACTTCTAGTTCAAAACTATGACGTCATTCCCTACTTCAAATTATTTAAAACAAAGCGTAAAAGACTTGAAACCATGACCTCACTTCACTTTTTAATTATAAATTACAAAATTTTATCACTTTTTATATCACTTCTTTTCTTTCTTTAAAGAAGAAAGTGAGATAACTATGAGGGCATTTTGAAAGAAAATTGATTTACATATAATTACTTTTTTTATCCATGGAATATGTTTTCCTTGAGTTATGTTCCATTTAAACTTACGAATATTACATTATAATGTAATACCAAGAAATATTTTTTTATTAGAATTGCATTTTCTTAGGCTCCATTTTTCTTTACGTGTGTTCCATTTAAACTTACGAATATTACATTATAATGTAATACCAAGAAATATTTTTTTATTAGAATTGCATTTTCTTAGGCTCCATTTTTCTTTACGTGTGTTCCATTTAAATTTATAAATTAGTCGTTACTTTACAATCCTTAGAAATGAAAATATATTCTAGGATTCGTACAATTATGAATGTAAATTTGAAAATTTACTTATTGTAAACGTTAAAAATATCTTTCTTAGTATTTTAGTACTATTGTATTTTTTCGTTGTTGTTTCCCGTTCGTTACATTCCAAGTAAACCGGATATTTTTAAGCGTATAAGATGAAAGATAGAGAGGAAAAGAAAAATCTCATATTACAAACTTCCAACGAAAACGAAAAGAAAAAAAATCCCGAATGAGAAATAAAAAAAAGGATAAAATGGTAAATAAGGTGTTATAAATATAAAAAAATAATGAAAAAATAATTTTCGTAGAAGCCTTAAAGGAAGTTAAGTCATAGTTAAGTTATTTGGTGGCATAAAGTTAAGTTCTAAGAAGAATGAAAGTAGAAGAGGGCCTTGAACTTGACTTGAGTCAAAGCATGAGGAGCTTTGGAATGCCCCCGCACTAAGTTCCTACCTCCGCTACTTACTATATCCACCTCTCTCTCTATTATGCACTTCTCTTCAAAACTTAACATACCTTACTTTAATGCCAAGTTCAAATAAAATTACTTTATCACAAGAAGAAAAGTACATATTTTTTTAAAATGTGAAACAAAATGCTTAAAGTGCCAAAAATAATAATAACAATAAACTAAAATAATTCACAATTGTGAATAAATTAATTAAATAACCAAAATTGTTAACGTAAATAATATTAGACTGCCAATTAGTGTGGCAGATGCTTTCTCGCGTCTTATTATTGGAAGTTTGATGACATGACAATTTAAAAGTGTGGTTTTGACCACACTTTTTTTCACTTTTTAGACAGTTTTTCAATTCCCAATGAGATAGCACTTATTGTTATTCAATATTGAATGTGTGCCAAAGGTCAAAATTTATGCCGGACCAACAATGGGCTAATTTTGACCTACTATTTAAATTTTATTAAAATCGTTTTTAATGAAATAAACATAAGACCAAAAATATAACTATCTACATTTATTGTTTTTTCTCGTCACCCGTTAAATATATCAAGTATTACAAATTATAGCATTATTAATATTAAATACATGTTTAATTAATATTATTATATAATTTTATTACCTTTTTATTAGCTTGCTTTCTTGTTTGTTTGTGGGTCCAGTACAAATCTTGAAATCGATTTTTAACTAACTTCCCGAGTAGCTAGACATTTGAAAATTTTAGAGTAGCTCAGAACACGATGACAATGCATTATGATAATACGTTAAGCCATCTTTCAACAGAATTTAATTCATTTTCAGCAAATTTTTTTTTTCTGTATGGAAAGTTAGTTCGGAAAAAATCCGCAAGTTATTTTATATTTGTTTTGACATGGCCCATATTTAAGATCTTCATTTTGACGGGTTTCAAATATATGATTTATGACAAAAAAAAATTAAAAACGTAACATATAAATGTTCTTTTTATCTTGTAATTATTTTATTTTCAAAAAGTAAAAGATATGCTAATCTAGTTAGTCGTTTGCTAAAGGCTAAATGTAATTTTAGAGCAGATTATTTGTGACTTTTGATATGATAAATGCACTTTTAAAAGGTCAAGTCTCAAGGTAATGACTAATGCTATGTAATTTCAATGCCATTTAATTCAAGTACACCAAGTATGATATAATATGGATTATATTGTCTTTTGATCTTTGAACCAGGAAAACTCTTAAATTTAATAAAATGAAATATTTAGAATTGAATGAGTTTTAATAGGGAATGTTTAGCTGTAATAAGTTTAAGGACTTTTAAGTTAAATATTGAAAGAAGGAAAGTATGTGAGTACCTTGAACTTGTTTTATATTTACGCGGCAAATCATTTCAAGTACGTTGCAATAAACAACCATAATCAACTATATCTCATACGTGTCTTTCTAAAATCCATTTCAGACATCAGGGAACTTTTTAGGTCTCACGTCTGTCTTTTGGTTTGATCGTCAACATTTTTCACCATATCTTAAAACACGCTCGTCTGATTGATGAAAAATTCAGATGGCATGTTCATAATTAGCTCATTGTTGTTCCCTTATTAATTAAATTCTTTGTTCGTCTATTACTTTCAATTCAGCATTCGCATAAACGTTATTTAAAAACCAATAACTTTAAAACAACTAATCCGATATTGATGTAATTTGGTTGGTTTGGTGAAAGTTCCTCCCAAATTACTCCTATATAGGTATTAATTTGCAATACTCTGCACAATTTAACATTGAATAAAAATTAATAGCTATCTGTGGTATCATATTATATTATATTATTTTATTTCTCATGTGACCATTCATTTAGTAATAAGCCGTGAGGAGCTGTTTGTCATTTTAATTTGACTAATTATAAGCATTAAAATAAATTTAAAAAATTATTACTATTTAAATTCACCAAATGTTTGTTCTAAAATTTGCATTTCAATAATCGCTATAATAAAAGTTTTACCTATTGACAAGAATAATGTAAGCAGTATAACATTTCTTACTTGTCGAGTATGGTAATTCTTTCTTTATTTCTTATATTTTTATTTTTGCTTAAGTCTGTATATTTTTTTTTCTCTAGTTTAATCAAAGTTTTGATATGGAAAATTATCTTTGATTCATTATTCTTTCTCAGTTCAGGGTAAATTTAGTAGATATATTCAAAATCAACTAGTTAATTGAAAAATAAAAACATAAATAAAAGCTTATAAATTTACAAATTGTTATTTACTTCGAGTAAGTACCAAAAAATATAATTTTATGTTAATATATTGAATAGGATATAAAACTATACACATTCCATTTTTTTTTTTTTTTTTTTTTTTTCGTAAATCATATTTATTTAAATTCATTAGACGAAGAAAGGCAGGATCCTCTCGCGACGGCGCCCAGATCACGACTGAATCTATAGAGAGAAGCCAGTCTTGTTTGCGTTTTTTTTGTTGTTTTTTGTGCACATGCGCGCTCTACTCATGACGTGGCTGCATTTGTGACCTTGAAACTGTATTGCAAAAAACAAATCCCTAAAGATTTCCTATCGACTGAGTATTGTTTTTTATTTTAAGTATATAATGAGCGGTTCTCGAGCTACAAGCCGTTAGCTTAAGGGACACTGGCAACTATGAGAACCCTATATTTATTCGTTATTGGGTTTGAACGTTTTCACTTCGCCTCATTCATTTAAAAAATATTAAAAGAAATGATCATTTGATTAAGACTAATTTCTCCTTTTAAATTATATACGTCTGAAGTATTTAACATCTACTAATCTGTATTTTATTTTGTTTTAGGTACGCTTAAATGGCTTTATACAACAAAATTGGACTTCTATCTGTAAGTTTCTAAAATATGAATTTTAAATGCCTACATTGACTCTTTCATTATTAAAAAAGATAATTTAAATTTCTTATTCTATCTACCTTTTAAGATATTAAAGGGTGTTGTAGTAAATTATATTAAATAACTGAAGGAGGGGGGGGGGATTAAATATTATATATACTTGTATATTTATATTATTCTTCTTTATTAAAATGTATTATTAAATTACTGAAAAGAAGTTTACCAATTTATTTATAAATGTGAATTATTTTTCCTTTCGTCAATAATCTGGTTACAGCTATGTTTTATATTATGAGGTCCGACATGATTTTGAATGCACGCTCTTTGTTCAAATCCTAAAATGCTAGTATATATTATATTTTTTTTTGTACGAAAATTTATTAAAATTTAACTTATTACTGAGATGTTTCTTGTTTTTCATAATATTTGTTGAAAGTTTCAGTACGACGAAGTTGTTTTGTTGTTTGTTTTTTTTTTGTTTTTTTCAAGTTAATTAGCGTGTCTGTGTGGTGTCGGTTTCCTTAAGAGCGAATAATGGAGGGAAATACACAGTGCAGGAAATAGCCGCCACGAGACTGATGTTCTCCCGCTTAAACCAGCCTTATTTTCCCGCCAATTTCAAGGCCAATGTTACCAACTACTCCTCGCGAAAGACTCATCCCCAAATATTACACGAAAGCAGAGTCCGGACCCTGACCCCTCCCACGTATGAAATTTAGACCGGTCACGCTCACCGTCATGAAAGATTCGCACTCCATGAGTCATTTACCCCGACGAGAAAAATACTCGGAAAGAAAAACATGTATTTAATTTTTTTTTATAAAAATAGCTCGTTCGTTTTATTTTGCAATTGGAGTCAAGTTTACGGGTTTGAGACGTCTGAGTGCGCCAATGTCGTTCTCAAACACCTGCCCCACTTATTTATTTATTTTAATCAAATTGTAAGATCAGATTTTTGTTTCTTCTTCTTTTAAATTCAATTTTTATTTGTCATTTTTGTGACATGTATTCATTAAACCCTTTTGAAACATTGTTTTATAAAACAATTAAAATTGTCTGCCATTTAATTATCAAACAATAGTTGTTTCTTACGTCTCTTCTAATTATTATTAATTATTTGTCTCGTTATAAATACGATGTGATTTTCTTTGTCCCTGTTTCTCATCTAAGACTTTTCATAAATCAAAAGATCTGAAATTTGTCATGCACCTTTTTTTAATGTGCATTTTATTCGCGCAAAATTATTTTACTCGCCCTCAAATACATTAATTTCAATATAGTCGGCATTTCACATTTTTCTTTACTATTTTTTTTTACATTAACTATATTTTTAATATTATTTATAACGAGTTGTCTAATTATGACTCTGCAATATTGTATTATATTTAAAATATAAATATTTTTAAAACCCATGTATTTAATAGTTTTCTGCATGTCTAGTATATTTTTAGTTTAACTTTGAATAACTTAACTTCAGATAAAAATATCTGACCTTGAATGTATTCTTGAAAATTCTAATTTTTACGAAATCCGATACAGCCTATGGCATTATCTGCTAAATTGAATATCTTGACCATAGTCAGCCCCTAAATTTATCCCTATAAAATTACCTTCCGCATTACTGCATACCATTTTGTTTTGTATATTTAGACACAGAAATGTCTAAAATTAAAATTTATTTTAAAAATAATTGTATTCAAAAACTTATTTTTAATATTTAACATATGCTGAAGCTTTTTTTATACCGTAGCCAAAATCGAGGACCCTTATACATTCCTGTGCTTGTCTGTCTGTCTCCGAAACTACGGAAGTTAAGTGTAATAACTAATAACCCGCCAATAGCAGGGACATTACATTAAAGCCTTAAAAAAAATTGACCATCAAATTTTAGGGGTTGAAGTTTAAGAGGGTTGACTTTTTTTTAACAGAAATGCGTCTTATGGGGTATTATTTGATAGAGCAGTACGCCCTGAGTACAAATATTTATATTTGGTTTCGTTTTTGTACCAATTTATCTTTGCGCCATGCGTCCTTGCAATTAAGCGTTTCTACAAGTCAATGAAATAATATGACAAAAACCATTTTTCTTTTATCTATATCGTGTTTTAAAGTGTAAGTCTATAACGGTATTTTGAAGCCGACGGATTTTTATTCCGCTTTTTTTTTTGGTGCTACCGGGGTCCCGCCTAACTTTTTCCTTACTCCTTTTCTGAGCATTCGCTCCCATATTATCTCCGTTGGAGATAACTCTGACTTCTGTTTATTATGCTTAAATCTTCTAAACCCGTAATACAGAAACTCTGTGGCATTAGATACCGATATCCTAAGTATGTTATTTTAACAATTTCGGTCAGAAGAATTTCTGTTGGATCGCCTTCATGTGGTTGTTTCAATATACCAATTTAGATTCTTTAGATTAACCTTTTTTTAAATTTTTAGTTTTTAATATGAATTGAAAAGAAATGAAAAATATAATAAGTGATAATTTCTTATCCATTATTATTTATTTCAAATGAAATTGTTTTTTAATGAAACCTTAAGATAGCTATAAGCTTTTAAAAGGTGCTTGATACAACACCTATATAATAAAGAAAAAAAGAGAGGTAATGGTTCGTGTTTAAATGCAACATTCGTTTTGTATTCCTTTCGCAGGCGAAGCCTTATTATTATATCAAAGATAAAATCGGTCACGAGGTCTCCAATAAAAACATGTTTAAAAATCCCTCTCGGCTACAAAACACCCCTTGGAAGTTTGCTGCATAAGTACCAAGTTGAAAGAGAAAACGGTTTGCAAACATTGTTTCGTAGAGTTGGCTGTGATTATCGAGGCTTGTGTTGCTTGGTAGTTGAGAGCAAGGGTAAAAGTATTGACCTTTTATTCCTTCTCCGTGCTGAGAGGTGGAGAAAAGTGCACTTTCTTTTGAAAGGATTGTGAAGGAGAAGAGAATGCAGCTGAGTGCAACTACACCCGGAACTACTAGTGACCCCGTAATAAACTCCTCCACTCTTACTAACAAGCTATAAACTCTCTGTTTCTTCGTCTCCATTCTATATTTCTTCTGCTTCTTAAACATAAAACCAAATATGAAACAAAATATTCCTTCATTTCCAATCAAAATTGTAGCCTTTAAGAGTTTTTATTAACTATTAAGAAGTGTGGCGACCTACTTTGATGACTATAAGATTTATTAGCGTTTTTAACTTCTGGAAATATTAAGTTTAGATTAAACTCTTGCAGCTATATTGTAGGCTTTGCTTATGCTAATTCTATGGGCCTTCATAACAAATATATTAATTTGTAAATTTATTATGAATTACTGCTTGTTACTCTCTCTTCCCTGTATTATCTTAAAAAATAAAAATAGGATTGGTGGAATAGTAAGAGCAAACTTTGTGTCCTATACAAATTTATTTCGAACTTTGAACAGTGCTACCTATCGCCTTGTTGCTGTGAGACATCCCCCTTTTGAGAATAAGTCCTTGTTTTCTGCTTGTAGCACAAACTTGTTGTAAATACAAACTTTTTTTTAAATCTTAACAGTTATCTTATCTTGTCAATTTGTTGAGGAATTCGATTCTTGATTCATGAGGCTCTGAACACAGTGACTTTGCGCAATAAAGTTACTTCAATTGATATACTTTTTCATTATTCAAATCGGAATCCTCGATATCTTGAAGTCGTCGTCATGCGTTAAAAATAAAAAAAAAAACTAATCACATTTCTACACGTGGTTACCATTCTTGTTTTGTCAGCTCTAAAGCAGCACATGTGGAATTAGAAAGCGGTAGAAATGCGTGCGCTGTTTTGTTTGGTAGGCGAAGACAGTTTTATTATGTTTCCGCGTCCAAAAATGCATTTCTCTACGCACTTTCTTCCAATGTTCCAGGAAGCGACAAAATCTAAGTAAGTCAGTAGGTAGAATTAAGATACTTTGTGTCTAGACGGTCACAACATTAACAATACCTGTCAACGACACAATAAACAGAGAGGTACTCTCTGGGTACAATATTTCATTTGACAGGACCTCTTCCTTCTTCCTTGTAGGACGAAAAGACTAATAAAAAGGGATTGTGAGGACTTTTATGGTCACCGAATTCTTCCTGACCAATGAACCCTTGCAGGACAGAGGTCAGTGATCACAAGGGTCAGAAAATGACCATTTATGACCTCCAAAAACTAGTAGATCTTCCTTATTTCGTTTTGATGACTTTCTATAGTAAAGAGCCGAACTTCTTTTTCCTCATTGTGAAAAATCCTTATAAATCTTCATTTTGTTTAAAAATTGGCCCAAGGCTTGTTCTGGTTTTTTGACCCCTTTGACAAAACTATTTTTCACAAACCCGGAATAATGTGGACACGAAAATGTACTAAATGTAAATCTAGGGCTTTTTAAAGCTTCCTTTTTTTAAGTTAAAAATAAGGGTTTATTTTCTTAAAGGTTCAAACGAGGAAGTGGAAAAATCAAAGAAATAGTTAACAATAAGCACTATTAAAGTAGCACAAACTTTCTTTTATATGCTGTTCGTAAATGTGTCAAAATAGTACTAAACAATAAATAGTATATCCGAGGCTAGAGTTCATGCAACTCTACCCATTTCTTTTTTAGATCGATCCACCTCGAACTTTAGAAACTTTCAAAGTGTGTGACGTTTTGCACGTACGTTCTATGGAATTGTAGTGAGGTAATAAACAGGGTGTTAATGGTTTTTTTTTAGTTTAAGGCCCACATTCATAGTGTGCTATAATTTCAAAACTACTCCTCTGCTTGTATCTAAAATGTTTAATTATAATTGAATAGAATATTAAAATTAAATTAGTATAGAATTTGAAAAGACGAATTGAACACAAATATCGTTTGTTAAAATTATATAATATGATACACCAAAAGTTTTGGTGAACCATTGTGCCGAGCTTTTGACACATTTCCTAAATTTGGTCCCAATATCATATTGTATTGTTTTTTTATCGAGAAATTTGGTCCTACATGATGTATTGTATACTTTGTGTATCAAATGAGGGAGTAGTTTAGGACATTTAGGTTATAGATTATTTGTTAGAGGTTTGATTATTTTTTGTTTTCCCGGTCTAAAAAGGTGGGGCTACTTATTACATCTAGGTTTGGGAAATCTCTCTTCATCCAAATACATATTTGGATTTTAGTTCCTGATTAGTTCGTTTGTAATAAATTATTGTACATATTTGTAAAATAAAGTTTATAAGTTATCATATGTATTATTGTATTGCATGTAGGCTTTTTTTTAAAAAAATAAATAAAATAAAAAATCAATTATCATGAAGAGAAAATTTTATAATATAATTCCTTTATGTATTATTATGGTATATACCACTATACCACTAATTAATCAATTTTACAATTTAAATTTTGCTAAATTGCCTTTTCCTGCATTTAAAATTTTAAATTCTAAATCCATTGATATAATTTAAATATTTACGTATTTTTGCATTTATAAAAAGCTGATGGAACTCAAGAGATAAAAGGAAATGGGTATTATAATAAAGGATGTGCTCCAGATTATGATAAGAAGATGTTGTTCTTAGAATCCGCACTCCGGGTTTGAAATTATAAATTGAAATAGGGTTGTTGTTTTCTTTTTGTTTTCTTTATTTATTGTTTATAATTTGCATGGATTTATGTTGAGTTGTTTCTCCGCTTTGTCTTTTGAGTTATTGAATGCTTAAGTTAAGGTTTTTTTTTTAGTTCCTGGTTCGTGGCCGCGACCTTTAAACATAATGTATCTAGGTCGGCTGGAGAAAGACTGGGATTGTGTCTCCTCTCAGCTCCACCCCGAGTCCACCGTAATATTTATTCATACGGAGACTTTAGAACACATGACACTATAACCCTTCACCTCGGTATGAGTTATGAGGTTGCGGATGACATCTAATAAAGAACGTGTACAGTTAGATTTATTTCGTATCCTTCCACATTGTATTAAAATGATCGGTGATTAGTTTGGAAAAATGTGTATTGTATGAAACTAAGACACTAAAGAAATATCTCTGATGTCATTGCTAAATTTATATTTTTAACGCTTCTCTGCTTTATATTCATACATAACCAAATATTTAAATTTAGACAAAGGCTGATAAAAAGCCTGGAATACAGTATAAGTACTTAGTTTTTGCGTAATGACAACCCCATATAATAGTTTATCGCCTTGAATATTGTAATATATCTCTCTCTGTCTTTCTCTCTATCTATCTTATTGTGTGTGTGTGTGTCTGTCTGTGTTTATAAATGTATATTTCTTCTATCATCTAATGTTGCGTTGTTATCGAAATAGTCAAAGACTACAGAGAAACTATTTTCTAAGTGTAAAACGGACTTGACACCCCTCATGATGAATTTTAAGTGTGAAACAATATAGACTTCAATAATCAGTGTTTTGTACTGATTTTGTTTAACTTACTCATACTGAACAAAACTAGAAGAGCAAAATGTGCCAGTACTTTGTGCAACTTACTCATACTGAACAAAACTTGAAGAGCAAAATATGCCAGTACTGCAATTTACTCATGATTCAAAGCAAAAAGAGTCAAATTTGCCAGATTAGTGACATCAAATCACATATGACTGGTTATCAGATATCATGGTTGAGTTCTGTTGGCTAGTATTTGACAGTAAATTGATAGATTACTGGTCCCGCTTAAATCATTACATTTAACGTACCGAAAATGTCATGATCATGAGTATACATGCTTGAACATGAACTTGCTTGAATGAACGTTACTTGCTTGCACTTAATATGAAATTTACAGAAACAACTGTACATGCTAATAATGATTATACCATGTTGAAACGTGTCAACTGTCAGAACATGTCTTGATTACATGACGGATCTGATTAGCCCATCTGTAAATCTCTGACTTGTGTAAATGTTTACCAATATGAATCAAGTGTTGATATAGAGCTTAATGTGCCATGTTTATTGTGTATTTACCTTATTTATTTTTAATTGAAATAATTTCATCCTAGCTTACTGAATTTAGTGGAATCATTGTAATCATTCTTTTTTATGGTTTTGTTTTAAGTTAAATGGTCTCGCGTACAAATTAAAAGTTTTTAATTCGTACTCATTCTACTTTCCAAGCGAAGTTTTAATATTGACCATTGTTTTTGTCAAATTATAATGTCCAACAACAGTTTTTTAAACCCCGATTATAATATCTTCAAAACTGAGGTACATATGTTGTTATTCTTGATGTCTTGATAATAAAAGCCGTTTTCACCTTAATAAAAGCTATTTTTGTTGAACAGTATTTTAATAGTTTATCCATTTTACTTTTCCTCACTACTTATAGTAGGAAAAGTATTGTTTTTACCAAAAAACTTTTTTTCGAGATTTCAACGGAATTATCCGTTTTAGGTGTTTTTAAGACCTCCTGAGTGGTTTTCAGCATGACGTATGTATGTGTGTTATCATCGTAGCGCCCTAACCTAGAGAGTTGAAATTTGGCAGAAAAATCAGTCCTAACCTTTAGTTGTGCCTCCCGGAAAATCGACTTTTTCCGCCATCTTGAACCCAGTTTGCTTAGTCAGCAAAAATTTAAAAAAATCGTAATAAATCGAAAATTGTCCCGATCGAGTTAATGGCACGAATGTACCTCTCTGTATGACAAACAAGCCCACCAAATTTCATTTTGATATTGGCCGCCATTTTGAAGTTATAAATTTTTGAATTTTTAAACTTTGACGGCTAATAATCCTGAAATTACATATAGGTTTTTGACATATNTGCCAGTGAATATAACTACATCGAAAAAAAAGAGCATAATTATTTAAAACAAAAAACAATCGGGTACGTGGTACCTCCGAACCTTTCGTCACTTTAGTGGCCTTTAGAGGCCACTAAAGTTGCCTCTAATGTGACAGGAGAGGCCACTTTAGTGGCCTCTCCTGCTGCTTCGCAGGAAGTAACAAGTTTTTGTTACTTCTGCTTGACAATTAAGAGATACAGTAAAAATTTTAATCCAATATAAATTTAAATAAAGGTTTTAAAGTTACTTTTTATGAGATAAAAAAATGATAATAAATATAAGCAAATTATTATTAAATGATAACAACTATTATTTAACGCCATTTTGTATATTATTTAATGAAAAAAAGTATTAAAAAGTCTTATTTATCTCTTGACACATCGATAGAGGGTAAAAACACGAGATGTATCATCATTTATCATGCCGATATTTCCTGATGATGTTTATCTTGGGTAAAGTTACAAAAGGTATCATGTGACACAGTCTGAATTTGTCTCCAACCACGTTATTAAGAGTCTATTCACCTCTCATCCTGCACGCTATCTAAACCAACTAAGGGCTTGTCCAACTCTAAAAATATAAGGTTGGATTAATTTGCATTTGACCTCATACTGGTATCTCTTCCCCTCAGAAGAAGAAACTAGGATGCAGAAAACTTATATAGTCATAGGAGTTAACATGACAATAAATAAGACAACATTTTATCCAGACAACCTTTCTCCTCGTGCTTTTATGAGCATGTATAGTAACAGCTGCATTAAGTAATTCTTATAAAGTACTTTTTAGTGCAATAAGCAACCTCCTTTTCTGGACTATGCAGGTAATCAACTCGTCTGTTCACTGGATGTAATAAAAGTTTTTTTGTTTTTTTCTCTATTATTTTTATTTAAACAATCTTCATAGTACGACGTATAAGTCACTGTCTTTTAGCTTGGTCTCTAATTTACTTCGATTTTATTTTATTTCAAAGTACATACAATTTATATTTATTGCTTCAGCTTTTTTGCTTTTTAGTTTAAGGTAACGGAAGCATTGTGATTGTTCTCAAGAACGGACTCCGTTTCACACATCAGGGATTATTTTGATTCCGTGTCACAATCATCATAAAAACTACAAGTCCGATTTAAAATAATAATTGGATAGTTGGTCATATATATCCCGTTGTTGGTTTCATTTAAGTTTCAGCGTTTTCCGTCAATATGCAAAACTTTTTTTTTTTTTTTAATCACATATCTTTTAAAGTACTCATCTGATTTGTAAGAAATTTAAATGATATTTGTTGAGTTTAGTCCTCAGATGGTAACCATAATCTGCTGCTATTAAATATTTCTTAATTGATATTTTACTTTTTACGTTTTTATTAACTATTAACTATTTTACGTTTTTATTAACTTGGTTTCTTGTTTGTCCGGTACAAATCTTGCAATCGAATTTTAACTAACATCCCGAGTAGCTAGACATTTGAAACTTTCAGAACAGCTCAGAACACGATGACAATGCATTATTTTAATACTTTTAGTCATTTGTCAGCAGAATTTAATTCGTTTTCAGCAAATTTGCTGTATGGAAAGTTAGTTCGGGAAAAATCCGCAAGTTATTTTATTTGTTTTGACATATC
>KZ651044.1:490760-520966 GCA_001010745.2 Gerris buenoi
TATATATATATATATATATAGGTAAATAGCTGGTACGAAGTTTACCCTTCAAGATCAATTTAAAGCATAATGCTATTTAGTCGATTTAGAAATGTAGGATTTTATCACAAAATCCGTTTAGAGATTACTAAGCTTTTACAAGGGTATTTAACAAGATGCTTAGCTACAAAGTAGAAGATATATCTAAGCGTTACAAAATCTGATGTTGTTAAAGGGTTAGGAAGTTAGAGAGTATAAATCTTACCGCAAATGAAAATCTATAGCTTTTTCCGCTTATACTTCACGTCCTTGTTGTGATAATTTTAAAATATCTTACAATTTCTCCTTTTTTTTCTTCCTTTCGGATTATTTATAAAATAACATTTTTAGTTTATGAATTATTAATGTGTTAATCAATTAAGTTAATGGTATTATTATTTAAATTTAATTAATTGACCTTGTAAACAAAGCACCTGCAGTGTTGCGCCAACGTGTAGTTTCCATAACGTAGAATACATTTTTTATATTAGTAATTAGACTTTTTTACACACTATGTGTTCAGTCGAGCAAATTACATTTACTTAGCATTAACTAAATCACAATTTGAAATAACAAAAAACATTTAACAACTGAGTTAAGAGTTTTAACTAATTAATCATTTATAATTTCAACAACTATGTTTTAATTTAAGCATTAATTACATAGCAGTAAGCAAGCATTAACTACAAACTTACAGTATAATAATAATAACAAATACATTGTATTAAATCTCTTAATATGAATTTTCAAATGATTGCATTTAATGTTGTTTTTTTTTACTCATGAGTTTTTTTGGTGGTGTTAGCATTGGGATTTACTTGTTTTTGTCTGCTGGGAGGATTATTCTACCGTGACGTACTCGAAGGTAACGAAACTCGAAGCCTTTCCGTTTTATTTTTGGGTAGTTATGAATGCGGTTTTAGTTCTCTTGCACGCGGCAAGGTCGCGATACACTGTCTTTCGTATAACTCGCAGTTTAATATATTAAACTGCGAGAAGAAACCTACATAAATATCAGTAGTGTTATAAAAAAAAAATTGTTAGTAAAGATGGTATTTTTCATAATAATAAATCATTCCCTTTTTTTCTCAAATAAATTTAACATCTCCTGGTCTTGTAATTTTGTGTTTCTTATAATTTATTACAATATAATTGGATGAATTAGAAGTGCCTTGTAGAGAGCAAGCCAATGATGAGTGCTGAAAAGATAGACTTAGTGATAGAGATAGCAGCTGTATGAAATCAAAATCAAATCATGTATAATATTATAGAATAAATAATATAAATCTATCAAAATTTCCAAATAAAATGTTTGCGTCATCACAATATTTTCAAAGTAAAAAGAGGTAGAAAACAGACAATAATACAAACTGTCACTGGGAATCCAACTAGAGATCCTCTGCTTAACTTGATTACTAATATTACTAAGAGAGAGTTTATCTTGTCTTACTTTAGTTACTTTGAGTTATCGAAATTCTAAGTTCTTTGGGTGTCATTTCTGTCCAAGGAAATATTTAGTTAATTTCTATCGACTAGTTCTAAATCTCAGAGAGAGAAAACACCAGAGAGGAATACCGATCAGAGAGACGTTGAAAGGATGATCTAATGGAAGAATTACTAGATTAAACTATTAGCTAAATACAGATTAAAATACTTAGAGGTTATCAAAAAATTAATATTTCACATGAGTCTAATTATAGACAAATACATAATTTTTTTATTATTTTTATAATATCTTCGTAAGCTTGCCAAGAAAGTGCTTACAGTCGGTTCAAGAGTAGTATTAACTCTGACATATCAGGTTGGCCAACCAATGTGAGGGAAAAAATAAAACCACTAGGCTAGGAGGCGGTTATCCTTAGTGCGCATGCTTCTCCGTCTTCTATTTGAATTAGAATTTATTTTTCTACCTGCTTCTAACTACTTTGTTTACATCGTAGAAACTATTAAATTAGTTAAATTTTCTCTCACTACCCTCTGTAAGTTAACTAAATAAACTCTTTGTTTATATCGTAGAAACTATCAAATTAGTTAAATTTCTCTCACTTCCCTCTGTAAGTTAACTAACTAAGCTCTTTGTTTATATCGTAGAAACTATCGA
Organism: Gerris buenoi; assembly: GCA_001010745.2. NCBI lineage: Eukaryota > Metazoa > Arthropoda > Insecta > Hemiptera > Gerridae > Gerris > Gerris buenoi. The sequence continues at coordinate 492,880 of KZ651044.1, forward strand.
ATTAGTTTAATTTTCTCTCACTGCCCTCTGTAATTTAACTAACTAAACTCTTTGTTTATATCGTAGAAACTGCCATTTAGTTGAAATTTCTCACACTATCCTCTGTAAGTTAACTAAATAAACTCTTTGTTTATATCGTAGAAACTATCAAATTAGTTTAATTTTCTCTATCTATACCCTCTGCAAGTTAACTAACTAAGCACTTTGTTTATATCGTAGAAACTATCAAATTAGATAAATTTTTTCTCACTGCCCTCTCTAATTTAACTAACTAAACTCTTTGTTTATATCGTAGAAACTATCAAATTAGTTGAATTTTCTCTCACTACCCTCTGTAAGTTAACTAACTAATTTCTTTGTTTATATCGTAGAAACTATCAAATTAGTTGAATTTTTTCTCACTACACTCTGTAAGTTAACTAACAGCTCTTTGTTTATATCGTAGAAACTATCAAATTAGGAGACATTTTTCTCAATATCCTCTGTAAGGTAACTAACTAAGCTCTTTGTAATTTACGAACTTACTATTTGTACATTAATCTGAACATGTAAAGGTGATAAAACTTCTTCTTTCACTCAACTTTTTAATTGATATCACAACCTTTATAAACCTTCCTCTCAACTTATCAATTATAAATATAATTTTTACTAACTAAATACCTGAGTTTTTATATTGCAGCATGATGACCTATTGCACGGATAGATTAATATCGGTTGTTAGTTTGAAACTTATTACATTAATAATTTAATAACCTTTTTTAAACTATTATAAGTATTATAACTCACCTTTATATATCTAAAGTTATCAAACTTTATAGGCATCGATTAATTTATAAATCTTAGAACATTTGCAATTTCCATTTAATATAACCTGAGGTTATAGCTCTTCTGTTAACCTTTTGTTATCGGACCAGATGAATATAATATGAAAAGAGCATATTATAACTATATTCTTCATAATTTAAAATACAGGCTCTTCAATTTATATTATTTATAATCATATGCTCTTTACTTTATCATGTACGTAGTATATTATATTTATTTAAATTAAAACTAAATTATGTGATGTATCGTGTTAAATTTAATAGCTTCAATTTTTTACTTTCTCAATAGGTAGTATAAATAGAGAGAAGGTTTTGAACGAAAACATCTTATATTATTTATTTAGCTTTGAGGAAGTATAATATTAAATTAAGATGTGAACCTGGAAGATGAAAGAAGAACAAATAAATGTATATAATCGAATAAGAAACAGAACTGATAAAGAATGCTGTTGATTTTTGAAAATGTCATGTATTATATGTTATTTAAAGTTATCTGGTGCAAGGTATCGTTATTTTACTTATGTTATTTACCTTGGCCTTTGAAAATAAAATATAGCATTCTATTATTGACACATGTCTTTATATGTATGTCTTTTATATATATGATTTTTTAAGCGAGGATTCGCGTGCAGACATAAAGTAGACTTGTAAATTGCAGGGAATTATAGTTTGGAATGTTGGTTTTTTTCGTTAGTTTTAAAGATTTCCTGCCGCGTAGTTGCTTTTTTTGCAGTTTCATTTTTCCTCCTCTATAATTCCTCCTCTAATTTTTATATTTGATATTGAAACTGAGAAGAGAGGGGAAAACAAAAGTCCGAAATGAAAAGTTGTCCTTTTGACTTCCCCTTTCAGTTAAATGCCCCGATTCAAGTCAACGCTCGGGAAAATTGTTTTGTCCTTTCGTTTTCTAGATAAGTTTTTCCTTTTGTCCTGTGAATTGAAAACCCATTCTTTTTCTATAAATATTATTATTTTAATTACATTTATTACAAGAATAATAATTCATTTTTCAATTTCATTTGAGATTAGAATTGTATAATTTAGATAAATTCCCTTATTAAATTGTACCCAAACTTTTTATTTTTCATTTATTATCAATTAATTCTATTTAATTTAGTAAATACAGTGGAAAATGTCCTTAAGGATGTATTCTAATTATCTTAGATGTGTATTCTTATAATTACATATATGTTTTCTTTTTATGATTCACATCCTATTTTAATGTAATTGAAATGTCATAACGTCAAACTATAGTAATCAGCGTTTGTTTGTCCTTTTAGTTGAGGATCCATAATTATACATCATAACAATTTATTATTATAAAGTATCCAATGTATAAATTATAATTTAATAGGTATAATGTATTATACCTCTAAATTAATTTATAAATTGGATTATAAAAAATTATCCAATCTATAAATTAAATTCTACTTGTGTATTTAATTGTAATAAGCGTTGTAAAATTATCCTTTTTGTCTTAAAATGGGGTAAATCCTTATAAGTATTATTTATTATTACTTATTTATTTATTAATAATTACTTATTATTCAATCTATTTATCCACATATCGTCTGCATTAAGTTTTAATATCCATAGCGATAGATTTTTTTTTATTCGTAAGGTGCTTGCTTATACTATTGATATCTATTGTGATGCTAGACGTCGTATGTCTGAAGTCGCCTTTAGACGAACTAAAAAAAAAAAACTTGCTTGTACTATTAGTTTGATGTCTTAAATGACAAATTTATTTTAATTCACTAACACAGTCTATACTAATTTTATATTTAAAAATACTGAACAATTTATTGTAATAATTATGTTTCTTCTTGTTTGTGCATTGTTTATTTGAAATCCTTTACAATAAATTTTAATTCAAATGGTTTGCTTCCTCTTGCAAAAACATTTGAAATCTTAATGAAACATTCTATTAATTCGTTTCCTTTTGTTACCTGTAAGGGGGGGGGGATCCTTAACGATTCATTCAATTAATTCGTTTCCTTTTTGGCCAAGGATCGGATTTTTATGAATTGAATAATTGCAATGGACGTGTTTATTTTTATCTTAAAGGATTCCAATTTACAAATTAGACATTGTTTTGTTTGAAGAAAACTACGTCACTGTTAAGTTGGTTTCCTCTTTCTGAAGTAATCTATGCTAATGTTTTTTGTCTTTTTATAATAGAATAATGCTGAATGATTCTAAACTCTATTGTCCTGGACTTGGGCTCTCATAGAGCATAAGAGTTACAGACTAGACACGTAACGCTCAGGCAAAGTACAACGTCCTTCTAGAACCCATGACTGACTGACTGATTTAATTGAAATTAGTCCCTGGACAGGACTGACAGCAGATTGATATTCAGGACTTGACACACTTGTCTGGAATACTCTCGGAGTTGGAGAGAAAGAGAGAGAGAGAGAGAAGAACTTTGCAATAAAGGAAATGCGTGAAGTTTGTCACAGGTAGAACTTATTACCTGACATAGTCTATAGCCTTGTCTATTCAAACTTTGCAAAAACTATTCACCAGTGTATAATTGAAGTAGGATAAATCTATTATTGTTTTTGTTGTATGGGAGTGACATGAGAATGCAATCAGATGTATGGTATCACACACACATGGACATACATTCATATATATCTATAAATTGTTGTTTGTATGTTGATTTTTAACGCCTCTTTCTCCTGTCACTGCCAAAGTGCATCTTATATTGACTGTAGTATTTTAGAAAGTAGGTTTTCTGCATATTTGTGAGAAGGCAACTTAGATTCTAAACGCATACAACATTTTTTTTTAAACTTTTTTACAATATTCCATAGCTGCATTCTGTAATTATTAAAGCGCACATTTTTTTAAATTATTATTATTTATTCAGCCACAACTACAAAAACTAATTATATTAAGTGACTATTGCCATACAGAAAGCAACTATTAAAATAAGATAATATACATTAAAAGGTAAATGATAATAATAACATTATAATAATTACAAAAATAGGATGAACAATACATTATAATAATAGAAGTAATAATAATGAGAAAAAAGAAAAAAAAATCCACTGATGGTACTCTCTTGGAGTAATTTACAATTTAAAAATTAATTGTTGAACTAATTAATTTAATCAGCGTCTGCATGTAATTTCAAAATGGATAATTATTTCAGAATTGTTTATACGAATGATTTCTCTTTGTTCGAAACGGTAAACTGCCGAAATATATATGCTTTAGAACAGCTGTTAGCAGGTGATAACCCATAAACGGTACCCGTGTCAAAATAACCTTCCTGTTGTAATAGCTGTTTGAAATTTTAGGGATTTGGCATTGGATGTCTTCTTCATCCCGATTTTAAAAGGACTATTTATGAAAAAAATTAGGATCTTTTATTATAAAAAAGGTACAGTTTAACAGCTGCAACAAGAATAACTGAAAAAATTAAGGATCAAGGATGAAGGGCTGAAAAGGGATTTTACAGTAATATTTACTTTGAAGAAATCGAAAGAATTGTCCTTTAGAAAAAACGTATATAAAAGAAAAATATCCTCATTTCTTTAGAAGAAGACGAATTATCCTTTTCTTTACGAAGTCGAATTGTCCTCAAAGAAGACCTTCCCAAAAAAAAACCAAACTCTTTATTAAGCTTTAAAAGATATCCTATGAAAAGGATTCTGATGGGTAGTCAAAAAGGTCCTGGAGAGGAATTTTTAGGTGAGGGCCAATGTACTGTACATGGAAGACTAAGCGGTACCGTTTTCCAGGATAGTCGGACTCCTGCTGAATCACAGTACCACTCCTTAAGGACACGACCGCCATACTTCGGGGCTTGTATCCTTTTGTAAAAAGAAAGGAACTCGAAGTTTCATGTTTCTCTTCCTTGCTCAGAGAACACCCGTTATACGAACGTGAAACGTTCGACGTTCAATGATAAAAGGAAAGGAAGAAAAAACGTTAAGTCATGTTGTGGAGGCGCCTCCTTTAGTCTTTTGTAGGTTCAATTATCGGTTCACGATTCTTGGCTGTTTTTTCGAACTGCTGAAGAGAGAAGAAGGTTGGCCCGTACTTCCTTTTTTTTCCCAGTGCTCACCTGAATTCCTTGACCTGGTTAAGATCATAGTTTTTGGGCAGGTTGTTGACCCCGTCTCCATGTGGATTAAGGAACCAGGATGAGATCACGTACCTACTCCTGCTCCCGACACGGCCTAGGCTCCTACAAAGAGGCAATTAGTTAACTTTATCTCACATCTAGTAATGCTTTTTATTTCCTCTCTCATCTCTTCCTTCCTAATTAACTAGAATCAATTGTAAATCGTTTGTATTATATATCTTTTATTTATTTTTCTTCTTTAAAATATTTTGCAAATATGTTGCCATTTCTTCAGCAATATTACAAAATAAAATGGTTGTGCGTGAAGTTTCACATAAGGGTCGTTGGTATATGGAAAATTAAGCAATTTATAAGTGTTAAATATTTTTGTAATCTACTCTTTATTTATTTATTTATTTTTTTTTTTGGTGACAAATTATTCGATGTATTGGAGTCCCAGTTAATCAGATCTAGCGGCTACTCTTATTTGTTTCTAGACCGCCCATTCAAATCCAAACTATCTTTAACACTGCATAGTTTCATGCTTTTATCTCTTATGATTCAAAAGTTATTAGAATCGTACAGAGTTAAAGAAAGATATACACAGGAACGAAATTAGGTTCTTTTTTTTTGGTTTTGCCAACGTAACCCTAAAAAAAATAACAACACTAATGGGAGCTATAAATTGTTTATATTTCTTGTGACATGCCAGTAATTTTCCCTTAAGCCTCGTCCAGACTGCCGAACCGAACAGAGGAAACGAGCCGAGCAATAGTCTCTGCACATGCCCAGTCTAAGATGCGCAGGCTCACTTTAAACTGGGCATGCGCAGAGATGCATTACCCAGATTTTATTATCCTTAAAATAAAATCTGGGCAACTTTATTTTATTTTTATACGCTACATACGTTATTTAATAATAATCTAACCTATTTTCTAAAATTATTTAAACTTTGTTTCTGTTATTAATTAGTCCTTTTAAAAATCCACTGAAATTACAAAGTTCCACTGAAATTAAAAAGTGTACATAATAACAAAACTAGGTTTGTAGGTCCAACCCTAAACTTTTTCCTCTTCAACCGTGACTAACTACTTAGTTTCTGTCACCTTTCTATAAATTTTTAAAAAAGGGCAAGTCTACCCCTAAACAAACCTTACCCCCGAAAAAGGGCTGTCATAAGAAGTAGGTCAAACTTTCAAAAACATTCTTTCCTCACAAGAAGGACCTTCGCCCTTAAAATGTTAAAAGAGAAATTGTGTCAAATCGGTTAAAGACCTCAAAAACACCAAAATACTTTTATTGTGTTATTAGTACAAAAAGGACTTTCTTTCATTTATTCTTTGGGTTTTTGGGCAGACTTATTATATTCAAGTGTCTCTTTTATTTAACTTGACAATTGTCTTGGAAAATATTTGACTACTTATGTCATTATATCTGATTTTTTTTTTCTTTTTTTTACCAGAAGCTACCTTTTCCAACGCAGTACTGTATAAATCTTTTTCTTCTGTAGTACAATAAAGTTATAAAAATTTACTTTTCGGGTGAAACTTGTATACACTTTACAAGACCTCACACACAAAATAAGTTTATACAGACTGGAATTTAAGTTCATTGTATATACTCTGGAATTAAGGTGGAACTTTTAGGTCAGGTCTGAAGTCCTTTTTATTTCCATATGATTAATTTATGAGAGTCAGTAGTGTGTATAATTGTGTCAGTAGTTCTACTAAGAATTTTAACATCGGCTTTCTATTCTTGGAAATCAAACTGCGCACTTTACTTATGGCACCCCGCTTAACCATAAGATCTTTTATTTGTCAATTTTTTCAGTTGTTATTTTTTTTGCACACTTTTTTTAGAGTGGAGAATTCTTCTTTTAGACCCTCTGCTCATAATATTGGTTCTTTTTTTTTTGTCATGCCTGAAACTCAGTTTTTTTGTCATTTTAAAAAAATGTATATATAAATTTGAAGTAGATTTTTTTGCACACTACTTTTGTAATTTCTTCTTTTTTTGGAACCTTTCCTTATAATAGTGGGTCATTTTTCCACTATAAGAGCTTTACATTTTTCTTTGTCATTTAAAAAATGTGTGTACATTTTTCAAGTGGGTTTTTTTCTGCATTTCTTCTTCATTTTTTGCCCACCTAAAAAAGTTATAAGTTTTTTACTGTCATTTTTTCCTTATTTTTGGATTACGTTTGCTACAGTTTTACCATGATGAAAAACCATTTCTTTAGACATACTTTTTTTATTAGTTTTTTTACTGCACACCTTTAAAAAAAAAAAAAAAAAAAAAAAATAGAGTATTTTACACCCTGTTAGCTCTATTTTGTCATAATTTTCTACCTTAAACTCGTGACCTAAACTGTTTACTCTTTAAAGTACCCTCTTCACTTAGACCTTATTTATACCTTATATTTAAAACTCCTTTTTATTTTTTTTTTTTAGCACTTTATTCCATTTTAACACTTGATTATAGAAGAACGGTGACCTTATTTCTCATAATATTTTGTCAATCACTTAACTTTCTAGTCTTAGGAGACAAACTGCGCACTTAATATACGCCTTTCTTTCCCACACCCATAAGTCTTTTATTTATTTATAATTTGAAATAACTGCTTCTTCACGTAAAATATCAAAAATTCATTCGTGATGAGTCTATTTCATCAAATCTATAATGACCTACTCATATGTATCTATAATATTTTATTATTTTTCAAGTTATTATATTTGGTAATTGTAATTTTATTTTACTTAATTATTTTCTATATAACTATTGTTTACTAGTTATATTTAGTTTATCACATCATAATCATAGATTTACTTCATCTTTCTATTTGATATTTTAATGTTCAAGCTTTATACCACTGATACTTGGAAGTTCAAGGATTAAGTGTTGTGGTATATATGATATAATATAACACGTACCAATAATCGATAACAAGTACTTAAATACTGGTATATCAGATATTATTTTTATATGCGCAATCTCTTACCTACATTTTTTTTATTGGATTATTTCATGCTTTAAAATTTATGTGTATTTTTATATGAGAAACTAAATTATTTTATAAATTTATATTATTTAATTGTTTTTACTTTTATTTTGTTACAAAATTATTTATTGATCGTATTTACATATTATTTAACTTTAAATTTTATTCTTTAAGCTTAAATTACAATTATTATTCGTTCTCATTGCTTTGTCATAAATTGTTAAAAAAATCTTTAAGTAATTTTTTGTACGTTCCTTTTTTTAAATTATATCCTTATAGACTTTTTTTCACATAATATTCAGTTCATTATTACTTAAAGGAAAAAATAAAATATCTCTATTTTTATGTTAGTTGTTATGGTTTTTTTTTTTTTTTTTTTTTTTTTTTTTTTTTTTTTTTTTTTTTACCGTTCATTTGATGTCATGTTTTTTTGCGAGGTCCTGTACTTATTTTGTTACCCTTACTTAAACCTTATTTTTCATAATATTTAGTCCAGTTTTTTTTCTACCTGAACATTTTTATTGGATGGTTTTTTATTTGGAGCATTTTTTTCTAAAAAAATGAAAGGTCGAGTAAATAACGGCAAATGTCAGATATTTAACGGTATTTAAAATAAACTTATACTCAAATAAACAAAATTATCTGACATTTTGAAATATATGTTTTTGTTCATGTGTTATACTGTATAAGTTAACTGTACAATAATACATTTAGATACAGCATAATTTTAATACGATTAGCACATTACGGATATTGCTCGTCGACTTATATGATTCCACAATATTTTTATTCTAGAAATAAATCACTCGAAACTTATGATACAATTTTTTTAAGAACAATTCTCCACGAGCTGTTAGGGTATATTAAGATTAGTTAAATGATGATTTTGAAATATTAATTTTCGTTTCACCACTAAACGTAACTTAATTAGACGGATTTTTAAGCCTGACAAAAAAAATGTATGATCGATGATATTATATAGATATGTATTTGTGTTTCCTAGAGTTTAAGTTGACTATAAAGATTGTGGAGGTTGAAGCTAATTAATTGTGAATAAATTTATATGGAAGTACTTTGTGGTTATCCTTGCATAAAAGTTGTGAGTTATGCTAATATTTCGCGGTTCTTTCTAGAAACCCTTTCTCGGCCTCTCTGAGCTTAACAATTTCTTTGTGTGTGAATTCTTTAGTTGTTTATATTTCATGTGGAAGGTCAATGTGCCGTTGTATCATTTTCATTGTGTTGTTTGTGTAATAAAAAAAATAGAAACGAAACATTGAAGAAATATAAGAATGAGAATGACAAGTAAGTAATAAATGTTATGAGGAGAATGTACGACTGATGTATAAATGGTTGCGGTGTATGGCAGTGGGCTGGCGTATTGTACAATAAATTAAGACTAAATGACATGGACGAGTGCGACGAACTCACTGGCTCAGCCCTGCTGACATTGGCAATGACCCTGGCAGTGTATTTAGCTTTTCAGTCTCACCAAGCTATGTTGTATGTACGAGTGAAGAGTCTTCCTTTTACATCGTACATAATAATATAACATAACTAAAAAGTAAATTAATCAAATAATAAATAAACTCAGCCAATTAGTGTGGCATATAGCTTCCTCGCGTTCTTTAATTATGACTTCTACAAACCAGTATTGTATAATTTATTTAATTTTGACAGATTTTAAAAAAGGGGAGGGATAAAGTAAATCTTACCATAATAGATTGCAAAAGCTTAAATTCATTAAAGTACATGCCATAGGATGTGAGGAAGCTATGCCATACTAATTGGCTGATAATTTTATATAAAACTAGTATTATTTAGCAAACTTGAATAAGTACAATCCATTGAAATTATTATGGGACTATCTACATTCTACAATTCATGAAAATAGTATTATATTTAGCTAACTTGAATGAGCGCAAGAAATTGTTATGTTACTATCTGTGGCCTATATTCTTCAAGCCATCCAAATCCAAATCTTGAAAAAATTGAAAGTTCAGTATAGAGTCAGAGACCTTGGTGATAATAAAATGGCTTAGTGGTCATGTGAAAGAAAAACTAAAAGGCGCAGGACGTTGAAACATTTATGGCATGGACTAATTAAGAGGTAACTCCTAAATTTCATTAAAATCAGACGAGTAGAAGATAGAGTAGAAATCCGGACACGGGATTAAAAATAAGAGTCAGTTGCTAGAGCTCTCATACTCAGCTTCTGGTTGTTCCTATGTTTGATTTTTTTGACAAATTTACTTTATAGTAAAGAAATAACTAAATTTTTTAACTTTTTATTATGAGAGGAACAGCAGGCAACTCAACAAGGTTTGAGAATATCCCAAATATATGGATGAAATATCACCTTTATTAAAAAAGCGTTTTATTACCCCTGAAGACACCTCTAAAAAATATATATGGATTAAAAATTTTTATCTACGATTTGCACTGAAGTAGACTTTACATTGCTAATAACAGGGAGGGAAGTGTTACTTCCCTCCCTTGGGAGTAAAAAAACAGTCATACCAACTTAAAAGGTATTTTTTAGGTATTATGTTTTTTTTTTTAGCTGTTTAGTTTACTTTTTTCGGGAAGGTTACTTTAGGTTATCATACAAAGTCTTTAAATTAAAAACAAACTAAACGTAATTAAATTAAAAACGTATATATATTTTTTAGTATAAGAACTTATTTTAATAAATCAAGTAACTAAATATCAGTTTAAGGTGTTTAAATTGCGTGAATTTGTAGGTAAAACTTTTATATTTACAAACTTAATAGCTATTACCCATGGTGCACTAGTCGTAGATAAAATTTAATACGCAACATGGATCGAAGTATTTCTACTCTCGGGATTATCTCTCTCGGCAAGCCTCAAGAGCTAATACTACAGTTATCTCCCTCGGCCTTACGGCCTCGGGAGCTAATGAAGTTTTCTCCTTGGGCGTTGCCTCAGAAGAAAACTTAACCTCGAGCCGGAAAACATACTTCTCTCCCTTGTTGCGTAAATAACTATTCCTGATATCTGAAACGATTTTCTTCATAATATTTTGTTTGGAGACGTAAAATGCTCGATCATCAGAACGAAAATTTTTATGATCACATGACTTCTTTAGCTTCAGTAAGCTCGGAAGCAATAAATTAATCTAAAATTAAAAGACACAAAGAATAGTCTGCCAATTAGTGTGGTACTTGATTTCTTATGTTTCTTCACATACATTGATTTGTAGCTTTTGAAACCCATTATTCTCTAATTATTTAATCTCCCTCTGTGATTGTTTACTTTAGTTTACTTTCAAAGTGTCTCTATAGTTGATAATTGATGTGCATTAGTTTTACTTAGTTTTAATTTTTTTTATATTGTGTAATTTAAGTGTAAGCGGGACTTAGTCTGATAAGATAACAGCTTACTTAAGTATGATGTAATGTTTTGGATTGTGCATGGCAAACAAATGATATAACTGTAGAACTAATGTGGTATTTCTCTTCTCGAACTTTTTTATACTAAACGCACCGAGGTGAAACTCTCGCTTGAACTGATACATATATTATTACCTTTGTTTAAATAAAATGTCCAATATATTGTCCCGATTAGAAAAAAATCGTTTGCTTTCTCCAATAAATGAAAGGAGGAAGTGAAAAAGCAAGATCAATACAACATGTACTGCATTAATCCATTTTAATAGAATAAGAATGACTTGTAGTTCACATAAAAGAATGTACATACATACTCCTAAATAAAGGAATAAAATCAATTTAAAAAAATGTATATTTATAAATTTCCTTGGAGTAAACTATTATATTTTGGTTTAACAATCATTATTATTTATTTACAAGAGGAACTGTCAACTATTACTGAATTTAACCGGCACTTATTTGAAAAAAAATCAAATTTATTATTATTTTGGNGAATCCCCAATAGAAATGACAGAAATGCAATTTATATTTACTGTAATATGTATTTATCTTTCAATTTACATAAAAATTCAATTCACGCAATTCTGCCATAGTGACAAATGAAGTACGATGAGAATAAACAAGATATTTCATTCTTTAAAAATAAAATAAAAAAATACACATTCATACTAAAGGATCACGTTTACTACTTTATTTTTTTAATTTATTTTTATAATTTTTGTAAAAACTTTCACAAAAATATTTATGAGGGCTTTATTTATAAGCGTATGTATATGATTTGAAATACAATGCAATTTGTGCATTAAATGTTTAAAAGCACTTAATATATTTGTTTTATGAGGATACTTTATAAAATTTGAATTTGATCTCCTCAATAAGAGGGGCACTTAGTCCAATAATATATGATGCATTCTACATACTATGTAGCTTAATATTCTCTATTATGTCTATAATTATAAATTACTAGTTATTTCAATATAACTCGATTATAACTTGTACACCTATCTTGCAGCTCTTTTTTATTGCTTGTGTAAAAATATATGTTTATTATATTTTTTTCTATGTCTAATGTTTGTCTCTTGTGAATTATTATGACAAGTAAGGTAGATTAAATACTATGGTTCCTTTGTAGACTTATGTTATATAAAAGAATAGCATATCGCAATTTATAGTATAATTATTATTTCTTTAATGAAATGAAAAGTTTGTTAGACTTATATACTTCTACCACTTACTAGTTTTTAGTATAGGAACCTTTTAAATTTTTTCTTTTTTGATTTCTAAAAGTAGCGAAAGCCTTGTGATAATTCTCAATAACGATTTGTTTAGCTCTTGTACAAAAATATGAATTGACAATCTGTTTCAGACACCAGAGAGAATATTTGGTTTTATCTGTCTGTTTGTCCGTTAATATTTTTGCCAACCACCCTATTTTAAACCAACTCTTCCATTTCAATGAAATTTGGATTTTAGATCACATAATTAGTCCTCTGTTGATCCATATTAATTTTAACCTTCTGAGCACATTTAATTTTTAATAAAAATAAATATGACCTCTCGGGGAATTGAACCAATTCTTAACAAAACCATTACAATTCCTAGTGATCAATCGTTCTTTAAAATATCCGAGAAAACTATATACCACATTTATTAGCAGACTATTTTTGTTTTAGTCGATTTATACTTTTCTCTTGTTATTTTTTATTAATAGGTACTTTTCTCTTGTTATAAGAATAAGAAATATTTAAGCATATGAAATTTACGTACATACGTGAATACATAAATGTTTCTACGAGTGATAAAATGTTTTTTATATTTTAATTGGTTGAATACAGAGAGAATATAAGAGGGGTGGGACCCTGCTATGCGACCAAGTGATAGTTCTAGCCTTGTTCTCTAGCGTCGAATCTCTTAGTGTCTTGTAATGTTGCAAAACTCCGTTGTTATTACAAACAGAGCTTGTGATAGTGTGAGAGTAGAAGAATCTGATTCTCTAGGCCTCGAGTTGAACAGCCTCTGAAAACTGTGCAAATCTCTATGCTTTAGGCAGTAAAGGCTTCGAGCGACTTGCGTAACTTCGCGTTTCATTGCTTGACTCACAACACGACTTTGTTTCTTCAACATGTTAAAAACCATCTAAGAACATATTAAAACCGACGAAATAAAACCGAAAAAAACCTCAAGACAATATAAAAAATTGTAAAATCTCTATGAAGAAATAAAAATATTAAAAAGACTTTCAAGGATATGCATTGTGTACAACATTTATGATTTATTATATTATTAAAAACTCAATTCAGTGGCAAATATTAAAAAAGAGAGTTTCGTTTTGATTTTAGAACTCTTTGAAGAGTTCTAAAATCAAGCGGCATATCTAACGAGTTATAAAACTTATTAACTTATTTATTATTTTAACCTTAAAGAACGAGTTTTGATATATCACACAACTGTTATATTTAAAGGCAAAAATATATCCCGTTTAGAAAAATCAAAAGGCAATAAAGAAGTTTTTATCACCAGTATCATTTATAATACTATGGGAAAAAACTAACTACTGAGTATAAAATGACAGCTAAAAGGTTTGTCTGTTATATTTATCATTCTTTTATCATCAAACATTTAAAACTGAATTAGCAAAATGTGTCCGTTTATTGTCAAAAATATTTAATCAATTATTTTTAATTAATTAATTTATGGATATAATATCCTTTTCATGAAGTACCTAGTTAATATTCAAAGGGCTTAATTTAAGCAGATAGGCTTATGCAATCTTGCAACACAGTAAAGTAATGTTGGGTTTTTGGTTATATCGTTCTGATCATAATTTAATTTATTTATGAAGTTGTAAATATCTGTTCTTTGACATTTATTCCCCCCCCCCTTCCCTCTTTTCTCGAAGTAAAATTGTATTATATCTAGTGGGAATAATTTTATGGATGTCAAATCAATGGTTCCGAAACGTCGTTAGTCTATAATATATCTAATCCGAATAAAATAAAAAAATAATCATTTAATAATATTTTTAAATCTACATGATACCTAATCGAGTTTATTATTGGATGATATTTTTTTTATTAAGATTGTTGAAAGATTTCGACTTATTTGTTACATCCATTTATTATTAATATTTAATTGACTTATTGTTTGACCCGATTTGGCTGGACTTTTGTCATTTACGGTTTTGATCATAACTCAACATTTGTTTTGATCCTCTGGAGCGAATTTTTTTAAATTTATTTATGTTTTTGTTTATTCTCTCTTTTTCTCTGGTAGCATTTTCTTTTGCAGAAGAAACCACCTATCTAACCACCTAATGCAAGTAATCCTTTTTATTTCTATAATTAATTGAAAGTAATATTTATAAGTAAATAAGGAGAGAAAATTCTTTAAACAAGTAACAAGAAGAAGGTAAAAGAGAAATAATTATTTTGAAAACAAGCAGAGAAAGCACATTGTAAAAGTAAGAAAAATAAATAAATATAGAGGAGATTTCTTCAGCAATAAAAGATATTTAGCCTTAAAGGGATTGGAAAATAACAAGGAATGTTTAGAGAAAGCGACACAAAAATACTAAAACAAGAGAACGAAGCAAGAAGAGAAAACAAAATAATACCTTAGCAAGGAAGAAAGCTAATTGAAAGTTATAAGTCTCGAGTGCTTCGCGTACTTCCAACTTGCTTCTATTTCATTATAACAACTCGGACTTATTTTCTCCCATCTTCTACTTTGGCTATACATTATGACTATTGGTTGTTTCTCTTTTATCTCCTTTCACATCTTATGAGGTAAAAAGGTGTGCTTAGAGAGAGTAATGATAAAACAGGTACCTTTTGTGTAAATGAAAATTATCTCTTTGCACTGATGTAATATGTATTTACAAATCGTTTTTACGATTGCAATGCTTATTTGCAGATATTGCAATAATAAGAATGTGCTTCTGTGAGCTATTGAACTATTGATTCCGGTGGTGTCAAAACCGGTCAGTGTGGTTCTTTAGTCACTAAATCCATGATATAAATATATTCATAAATTTTCTCACTTTAGTATTCACTAAAATGAAGTATTGCGGGTTTTTTCGATTACCTTAAACAAATATAATTTTCACTTACGTTTGCGTCGCTCAAAATGACCACTCTAAAATAAATATATTGTTTTAAATTGTTTCCCTTTTGTTGTTATTGTTTATAACTTTAATTTTAAAGAGAAAAAACATAAATTGTCCCTCACAAATTGAAAATTGACTCAAACGTTGATCTCCGGCATGAAGTAGACTACTCATTTTTTTATTAATGGAATTAGATAATGACCTTATGAAGGCTGAAACCTTCTTTGTAAAACAAATTCAATTTATGAGGAGGGACAATTTTTATGTTATTCCTTTAAAATTATCATCACTTTTAAAAATGACGATGACGTTTTAGAATGATCTCTTTATATTTTACCTCTATTAATTTATTAATTAACATTTTTTTAATTTATTTTTGTTATTTTATTTGTTTCAGGTAAATATTTGGTGAATAAAGAAAGAGATATTGTCAATTTAACTGTGAGTTTGATTATAATTTAAAATAATTTGTAATATTTGGTTAAAATAACACAATCATATTTATTTAGATTTATGAAATCATTTTATTTATTTACTTTATTTTTCATTATTATTATTATTTTTTATTTATTTATTTATTTTTTATTTTTTTCATTTATCAGATTTTTTTACCATTGGACTTTTCTCACACAGTCAATATTATTGAAGCAATATCGATTTTTGATCGTCTGAGGGGCATATTGAGACAATGATATCGACACGAGTTAGTGTAAATGCCTTTACCAATTATCTTAAATAATATTGACCTTGCAGGTCTAAGATTTAAGATAAAATAAAATAATATCAACATACAGATGAATGTCTACTAGTTTAACGTAATATCAATATTGTTATAAATAATCAATAAAAGAAACTAATCTTAGGTAGGGTAGGTTTAACGTAATATCAATATTGTTATAAATAATCAATAAAAGAAACTAATCTTAAGTAGGGTAGGTACATAATTGGTGAATTGTTTAATTTGATAGATGTTGGGTCTTAAAATAGTACACTTACTTTTGCGATATTGGGTTATTCTCTAGTTGTCTGACTAGAAGATTTCACTCCATTGAGGTTATAAGTGAAATTCTTAATTTTGAATCATCTGATTTCCGTCAATTTCCCTGCATTCAGGTAATATTAATTTCACTTAAGTGGTATTATGCATATTTTTTTAGTAAGCTTCCCTTTCTTCTTTCTCTCCACTTATCATCTTTTACTTTAATAAGCTTGCATGTCTAGCCTTTTACTTGACCACTACAACCATTTTATTTTGTCATTCTTACTTATTTAACTTCTCACAAAAACTATTCTTATTTTTATCTTTAATTTTCTTCTCTTTTTTGCATTTAAAAAGAGGTAAAATTCCAATTGGATTAAAATGTCTAAACTTCTTCTAATTTAACTTTTTTTCAACTATTTCCAAGCAGTTTGAACTTTCATATTTTGCCATTCGGTGGCCAATATTCGTGAGGAAAAGGTTTCTTTTTTTAAAAAATAAATAAAATAATAATATGGTCATCTAGTTAAGAGGGGAGTGAACTTAGTTGAATGTCAGATGGGTACTTTCCAAGATGTCTGGCCTCCTCAGCTTCGTGTTGCTCACATCCAAGAGAAAGTCCCGGTTTTTGTTCCAGACATGATTCTACTATGTGCAAAACTTATATTTTATACTCTACCACGCGCGGGCCAATTTATTACACTACTTCTCCGCTGTAATATCTTTTTCCCCTTTATGTTTTTGATCATTTTATTGAGGAAATAGAGTTTATTTTCTTTTCTAAAAAAAAAAAAAAAAAATCCGGGAGAAATCTTAATTCCATTTTTTTTTTTTTTTTTTTATCAGTTCTGAGATATTTTATTTGAAAATGAGATATGTTCCTTTTCTTTAAAATGTTTCATTACTTTCTAATGGATATGTAATTTTATAATCTTTTGATCCAACTTATTGATAAGACTCTATACTTACATTTAAAAATAAATAAGAAAATTTTAATTTTTGTATTTGTGGCAACACTGTTATTTTGATTTCTAAATCAATCTTTCCTCTGTTAGGGTTTAATAACCAGAGCAAGTTTCTTTGAATTAATTAAAGTTTTTAATTAAATCATATTTCTACTGAAAGGAATTACATCATCATTCATTCAAATTAATTTAATTCCTTAATTAAAATATTATTTTTCTATAGATAAATTTGTTGCCTGGTAGTAGTGTAGTAATTGAATTTATTCGCTATCAAATAATCTCGAATGAAATAGCTCTGATTCAAATTGCTCTAGATCAAATTTTTGGCTAAGAAATTGCAACAGGAACAAAAAAAGAAGTTATCGTACTTACTACATTCTGCTAACTTCAGCTTTTAAAGTACTGCAGGATACACGGAAGCAGATAAAACTTTATCCTCTTTTCTTTGAGCTATACGGAAGTAGATGAAACTTCTTGTATACTGCATACAATGTTATAATATTATCTATACTACTCGGATCTAAATAAAACTTGTCACCTACTGCATACAGATGTTTAGAACCTATTCTTAATACTACGCGGATGTAGATAAAACTTGTTATATACTGAATAGAGATTTTATAATCTCTTGAAGTAGTGAAGTAGTCGAAACCTCTTATCTACTACATAGACATGTTTAGAACCTTCTTCATATTACACGGAAGAAAAGATGCAACTTTTTATCTATTGCATTGAGCTATTTAGAACCTTCTGCATATCACACAGGAATATAATATAAATGCAACTTTTTATCTACTGCATTTGAGATTGAGATGTTAAGAAACATTTTCATACTACACCGAATTAAACTTTATTAAAATGTTTACAGTCATATTCATTCCTTACGAAAGTAAATTCAATTATCGTTTGACTGCATTTAGATATTTGCAACCTTTTTTTTAATGATAAATAAAGCAATTATTGCATAGAAAACGATACATGCTTCTTTGTAACAATGTACTAGCTTTAATTTATAACATAGTTAATAGAAATACTTACAAATCTTCTTGAATCGGTTATAAATATCATACTGCTTAGAAATAATTGCCAACCACATTGTTTTAGCATATAACCCTGTTGCAACTTTCTAAAGACTACCCTTACGAGATACCTATCATCATGGGATGCCAGAAACCTTACTTTCTGTCTGTACACAAAGAAAGCTAAAATATTAAGTGCTTAATTATACATACATAAATATTTTTTGCAAACTTTACATGCTAACTTTTAGAAAAGAAAAAACTGACCCTATTTTATAATGATCGGGGTGAGCAATAACTCCTGTATCAGTACTTATATATTTATTTCAACAGATTTCACGATAACTCTCCGACGCCATATTAAAAAAAATGTTCGCGAAGGCGTGGGCATTAAAAAGTCGTCCATTGGCGACGCTGGCTGGATCACGTATACACACCTTCCAGGCTCGCGTTTCACCTACTACCGCTTGCTAAAAAAAACATTCAAACAATATATATATATAAAATACCGTTACATTTGTAACCTTTCTTATTATAATCTTTTAGGTTGACTTCCTCTTTTATTTAAATTACATGAAGAATCGCGATCAATTCTCAGAGAGCCCAGAACTTTTTTTTAATATTCAGCAATTAAAAAATAAAATCTTTGACTGCTGAAACCGTTTTCCATTTAAAATATTATATATATTGAGTTCATCTGTTTTTTTTTTTCAATATAAGAAAGAAGTCAAAAGAAAGAAGGAGAGAAGATATCCTGCGATTATTTATTTTAATTGATCCTGCGGGATTTTTATATGAGATTAATCGAGATGTGATTGACAAATATTTATTTGCTTTTATCAACTAAATCATCTTTAAGAACCCCCAAAAATATTTTACAAACACACACACACACACATTCATACATTTTAAAAAATAAAATATATACCTACTTATAAAAATGTGAATAATTTTTTATACATACCAAAAATAAAGCCTTGCTTATATTTTAATTGGATTTTTTAATTTATTGTCTTAAAATTATGTTAGGTTAAATTAAGCTTTTTGGAATTTCATTTTTTTTTTAAATATTCATGAGATAATCAGGTTTTTATTTAAATTAATATTAAGTATTTGGATTTAATCTAATTTTATTATGTTTTAGATGGTATCTAAATAGTATTTAGAATAATTTTCTTAGTATTATTAATTTTTATATAAAAATAATCGTCTAGGAGATAGTGTTTTTACTATTAGATGCAATTATTCTAAATTTTTTTCCCCCCCTATTTGTTGGACTCTTTTCTATGATACTTTTATGATTCTAGGTAAGCTTTGCCAAGCCTTTACAACTAGTAGCGACTACCTCTAAGTCTCTCTAGCTCTAGGTCCATTTTCGTATGTTCCATCCATTTCTCTAGCTCTAGGTCCATTTTCGTATGTTCCATCCATTTTTGGTCTCTCGCGCCTTCTCTTCTATTCAGCATATCCTTACTCATACTCATATTGCCAAATTGATATTCTTGCATTTTTTGTTTGCTACTACTAGGACAAGAGTACAATTTTTACACAGTCATAGAACATTGGAGGAGATAAGGAAGTAAGTCTTGAAATCAAAATTACTATCCTTCTATGAATTAATATTCAAATAAGAGAAAAAAAAAAATATTTTTGAAGGAAATTAATTTTCCGCATTATTTTTTACTTCTCATTATAATGGTATTAGTTTGGACGTGAATACTGAATGAGAAAAATAATGAATAAGAAAGATGAAGAGAGATAGAAAAACATTTAAATCTCTTTATACATTAATAAATGTATGTAGTTATATATTTTCTCAGAATCTAACCTACTTAATATATATGTATATTCATTACAAGATATTTTATTTAGAATCTACGACAGGAATATAAATAAATAAAAATAATGACTTAAATTAGCTGAATGTTACAAATTTCAATTCTCTCTTACATTTTTAAAATAAATTTATAACTACGAATATGTTTTTTTTTAATTATCTAGATGTGAAGAATTATTAGATTATTATAAATTTTTTTTAAATTTGTCAGTATGAAAGCGATTAGCAATGACAAATAGTAACACTAACTAAATATGAGTTTGGTCTTACGAAGAGTATATGAATTAGTTCAACGACCCTCAATACTCAGGTATATTAGACATGTCTCTTAGCCCCTATACACATATATTTTCATGGGTTTCGTCTTGGTTTTAAACTGCATTAAACATGATAAACCTACGGGATGATCTTCCACAACAAACGCCTGTTAGCTCTCAATGTCTATGATTCACTGGCAAGTATAATCCCCATGCCAACGAGCTAAATGTCGTTCAATTAAAGGCTGTTGAACTCTATACTCTTTTCTCTCCGTGATACAATGAATCATTAAATTATAATTAGTTTTTAATACTTCTTTTTTTATATGAAGTTATTTGACAGCTTATATTGTATGACACAATTAATTCTTTCTTTTAACGTTGATTTGAATTTATTTTATTATTTATTTTTTTTTTTTTAAACTTAATTGGAATTTTTTTTTATTTATCTGTTTAGCCTCTCTGTTAAAAGAATCTTTTGTATTACTTGTTTAATTATTTCAAACATTTCATTCTTGTAAATATTCTTGAACCCTTTTGTTAAAAATATATTTCAGCCACTGTCAATAATTGTATTTACAAATCAGTTATCACCTTTTTTTTAAAGTGAAATTTATATTCATTTATATAAACAGCATAGAAGACAGATAAAGATAACTATTATTTTACAAGTCTGTCTGTATGAATCGATGAAAACCACTGCAAAAAAAAAATAAATAAATAAAAAAAGGTAGGTTCAATAAATCGAACTAAACTTTTTAATATAGATATTCTAACTGTACCTTAAATCACATAATAACTCTTTTATTTACATAGTAGTGCATAGTTCATAGTAGTAATGTATTTATGTAGCACATATTTAGGTGAGTTTTTAATATTTATTTGTTTTTATTATATACTTATGTACTATTTTACTAAGTTTTTATTAACTTGGTTTCTTGTTTGTATTTTTGTTTGTTTGTTTGTTTGTCCGGTACAAATCTGGCAATCGATTTCTAACTAACTTCCCGAATAGCTAGACATTTGAAACTTTTAGCATAGCTCAGAACACGATGACAATGCATTATTTTAATATTGCATTATATTAATATCTACACATCTTTTAGCAGAATTAATTGGTTTTCAGCAGATTTTGCAGCGTGAAAAGTTAGTTCGGAAAAAATCCGCAAGTTATTTTATTTGTTTTGCCATCCAATATTTACAATCTTCATTTTGACGGGTTTCCAATTTGTGATATTTATCTCTGAGATTTTTATAAAAAAAGATAAACATTGAATGACAGCAAAATAGGAAATATATCGATTATATTATTTATCGATTATATTATTTATATTATTCAATTTATCGATGGCACGGTTTAGATTTGGTGTTGGGGAGATCCGTTGTACAAAGATTTGTCCTTTTATAGGTTTAAGATCAGCTCTCTAGAGGATTGTCATTTATGTAAAGTAAATAAATTCAGAACTATTTTTTTTTTTACAAACATTATATATTATACAACAATAACAATTATATTATCAATATTTCATATGATTCAACAGAAAATTTAAAAACGTAGTATATAAAAAGTTCTTTTTATCTTGAAATTATTTGTTTATTATCTATAAATATTGCTACCGATTTTTTGTAACACTCGGATAATAATATGGAAAAATTTTGGATTTCATTGTAAAAAAAAAATAAATAAATAAATTGTTGTTAATAGCATAAATATGTGTAGTTAATATTATTTTGATGATCGACCTGAAACGATTCGCTGATTTAAATTAAGTTGAATTATAATTTCGGCGTTCAAATGAACTATTGCTAGTAGGTCGTTCAGTTTATCATTAGCTGAAATCACTTTTTTATACACGATATTACTTCTCAGGGGATGCTTAATCCTTTCTAATGCGAAAGGTTGATTCTGAAGTCCCGGAAGTGAGCATAGTGTGGAAATTTGGCTTTGTATAGAGAAAAGGGACTCAATGTCGGCGACTTCTTTATCGGCAGGATTAAGGGGAACCCCGCTATATCTTCTTTGATCTAAACTTAAAAGATCTTTTAAAAAATGTATCTAATGGCCTTTTTAGTGTGTGCGTGTGTTTAAAGGACGTGTTTAGAGACGTATTAAAGGATAATTGATCTTCTGGTTTTTTTTACGAAATATTTTCAGAATTTCGGTTCTTAGCTTAAGTCTAGAATTGTCCTTATGAAAAAATGCCCCAGCGGAAATTTCCTTAATAGGAAGCAAGTGTGCCAAATGTTGTTTAGGTCAGGTCCCTTCTTCCCAAAATGCGACATTAAAAAAAGCATGTTCCATGTTTTATAGCTCAGAGTAAGTTTTATAGTTACGGACGTAGACTAAATAATACTGGGGGGGGGGGGGGAAATTTATCCCCAGGGGGGGAAGTTTATGTTAAATATCGTTTGCTCACTTAAAGTTTTATTGACTAATAAATGTCTTGGGTTTACAATATATTTTAAGTAGCTAGTAATTTATTCAGTTCCGCTTCTACCAATATGTATCCAGTGTCCATTAATGTTACCTGTGAATCATCAGCTTATTCAATTACGTTCCTTTGGCAAACCTGGACTCTCCTTGGCCTGTTGCGCCACAGACTTACTTAATTACTTATCCCTTATTCTTCTTGGGTAGTGTCCATCATATTTTACCTTTTATGAACTAAGAAGTTCATTTTGTGGACATGGTCAAATTATCTTTAATTATTTCTTTTAGGATTAAATTTGCCAATATTACTTTCTATCCTTTCTCTATCTCGTATACTAGAGAGACTTTTACTCTTCTCACTTAATGTTCAAGATGCGAAATAAACTCCAAATTTTAGAATAAAAACACTCATGCTCAGGTAAGTAGGTAACCCTCTCTTACCGATTGCAAATTGCTTAGAAGAGTTTACTTGTTGCTGCTATTTGAAATTCTTAACTTAACTCTTGCACATTAAATATTTGCATGGATTGCCTTTTAACTACGTGCTTATTTGTTTATTTGTTAGTAAATATTTTCAAATATGTATAGTTGGTTGTAATAGTATAATACTGCTATACTTCTGCTGAATTGAGTTGGATTCTGTTTATGATAAATCGTTTCTAGAAGTTTCAGTTTGTTTATATAGTTTGCATCAAGGACTTTTATTATAGCTTCGTGATTGGCTAATTCTTATTTGACGCATAATTGAATGATCTTGTATAAGAGAAGGAAGGAAGGGTCTCTCTTGTTTAAAAGAGTTTCATTAAAAGGATACAAAAAACATAATAACAAGGACTCGGTGCTTTAAAATAGAACTAGTAACTATGCACAGTATTAGAGACTGGAGAGTTTGTTTTTCTTTATTATTATCCTGATCCTGTCTCCTTAAGAAGGATCAGAAAAAAGAGAGTCCTTGATAGTTCAACGTTCTCTAAGGATCTCTTCTCCTTGTTTGTTTCTCAAAGGACCAAGGATAGAGAGAGAAGGTGGTAATGCTTAATGGTTAGTGGTAAGGAGAAGAAGGATGGAAGTGGAAGTAGAAAGAGGTTGGTTCTCCTGTCTTTTGAAGTAGTAGGGATAAACTAGGCCACGGGGTAACACTGCCTCCACACTAACACTGTGCACTACACACTCAAGGGTCAATGAACTCCTCAAGGTCACTTCTTTATTTTCTTTTTTTTTTTCATTATAATCTTTCACACTAGTCTTTTAAGTTTTTTGTACTTTAACAACTACGGTCATAATATTTTATACTTCTATTTCATTTTGTACTACAGCCTTAATAGTGATACTATTTATAGATTTAGCTCCATTTGATTCGACATTCATACGATTATTCTTTTTGTTTATTTTTTATTTATTTATTTTTTTTTTTTTCATTCACTGTTAGTGCCTAGCTATTTTTCTTAATTTATTATTATTGTCATTAATATAAAACTGATCCTCTCTCATCAATCAACGATGTTATCAATTTAAAATAAGGATAACGCCAATTCTTTCAGATCTAGGAGATTTTTTAACTGTATTTTGTTGAACACCATAAGCAGCAGAAATCTGTAAGAATTTTTTAAATCTTCAATGATCTTCGTAACTGAATCCTTCAATGGTTAGTGTAAATTACACGAACGTGACTTTGAGTATCAACATAACTAGAATTTTGGATGTGTTAGCATATGACTAGAATGTGCCATTATGTTACATATGACTAGAATTTTGTATATGTATCAAAGGATATGGCATTGGAATGTGCATCTTTGTGTTAAAACATTTCTAGAATTAATTTTTTACGTGTGCGTATGAATACACTAAATTTTGCATAGGTGTTTTAGAATTAAGTTGGAGGCGGTTTATTTTCGTTAGAATGTTTCTGGAGTGAATTACTTTTGTTACTAAAATCTTTATCTGTGTTAGAACTTTACTTGCATTGAACCAGAATGTATTTTTTGCATTTTATGTGTTTTTGTTAGGACATACCTGAAATGTGCTTTTGTATTACAGCATAATCTTAGTCTGCATTTGTATTAGAATTGGAATGAAAATATGAAAAAAAGCCTTTGTCAAACATAGCAAATGTGTTTCATAATTGTTAGAACATTACTATAGAATCTTCAAATATGTTATCGTTATCATATGGACTAAACATGTGAGTTTATTTTAGAACATATTAACTAAAAGGAACGTCTGCGTTAAAACTTAACTAGAATAAAGTTCTTTATTTTGCTTCGTTATCACTTCTTTTTAATAACATAATATAATTTTGATTAAAGAAATCCGATAATGAGGCCAGTCCGGATTCCGATTTATATTAGAAGTTCGACCAGAGTTCGCCAGATGCCGCTCATTTCGGATTTCTCTTTGCAAATGTTAATTTATTGTGAAGAATTTTTGTTCCACTCTCTGTCTGGCGTCACGTAGCCCCATCAAAGTTCTACTCCCAGATAAAAGACAAGACACCTTTTATAACATTTAAATTTTTATTCGCTCTTTCCTCTATGATTATAATTCTAAGAAATAAATTTAAATCATAGATTAGAAAGTTTTTTTTGTATTTAAGTAAGACAAATGGTATTTTTACAAACATTTTTATCGTTATTTCTCAAGATGTGAAATAAAATAGTCAAATTTGTTAATAATTTCTAGAAATTTCACAAGTTTTATTAATGTTTTTATTATATGATTGAATAACAAAAGCATGTTTAAATATAATATGCTATGAAATAACAATACTTTTTTTTTTTTTTTTTTTTTTTTTTTTTTTTTTTTTTTTAAAAAAAAAATTTTTTTTTTTTTTTTTTTTTTTTTTTTTTTTTTTTTTTTTTTTTTTTAAATCAGCGCTCTATGTTATTATTTTATATAATAGTTTCTATTAATTTATTTTTTTCCTTTGATGTCCTATCATTTTTATTTTGGGAACACTTAATAATAATTTTGTTGATTGGTGTTTTTTAATATTTTTCTGAGAATGCCTTTGAGAATTAGGTTGAATAGATAATAAATTAAAAATAATGCAATGCTAAGGAACTTTTTTATAAATGGTTGCTTTCATTAAGTTAATGAAGTAGTTGTATTTTATATGTGTATATTTAAAATAACGATCTTATTTGTGGTTCATAGCTCCAAAAATATAAACCATAGGGAGACACTGTCTAAAGTCTTGTTCTATTATTGGAATTAATCATTATTCTTGACCGATGTACTATAATAAACTTTTCCGAGATAAAAATGTATCTAGTTTATCCGCGTATCCAGTTTTTCTGTCTAAAAATACTACAAAGTATCTAGTGTCTCCGAGCCTTAAGTTTTTTGTGTCTTATACTCAACCTAGCTTGTGCCTTCACTTATCGAGCATTTTTGTCTGTGTAGCTTTTTATAATGTCTTTTTAATATTTTTTTATCGCTATTGTGGCGGTTTAATTTTTTACAACTTAGGCAGGGATGTTAAAAATCTTAACTCATCGAAATTAAGAACCATTCAATTGATATACATAAGATATTCAAGTTCACATCTTTCGGGAAGTGTAAAAAATTCTTTCTTTACCGAAATATACACTTATAGATTTAGTGTAAGAATGTTTTGTCATAATAATCAAAATATCACCTGTCTATTTATATTTTATATAATTATATATATTTATAAGTATAAGTAGTATTTAATCTAAGAATACTTATTACGATTACGATATATGAATGCTAATAGTAAAGTGCCAAATATAAATACTAGTAATGTAAAATAGTTATCTAATAACTTTTACAAGATAACAATAACTTTAAACTGATCAACTAATAAATCGAATAAAAATTAATCTCCATCAATACTAACAATATATTATTAGTGAAACATCTTTATGTATTATAGCTATATTGCTTACTGACCTTTTTCTTTGATATTTATTGTCAGGTTTCTGAAACAATTTATAGACTATTGGAAAGTTATTTATAGATAACTTTGATCTTATTTATAGATCGACCTTTAACAATGATCTTATTTTTAACTTCTCTTTATTTTTATGTCAAGATTTATCGTCTTACTATTTATAGCTTCGTTTATATATTTTCATTATATAAAATTGTTCAATCTCAGTTGTATGCAATATTAGTTTATGGTAAATTGCTTACACAATATGATTATTTTACTAGGAACTTATTTAATTTTATAACATTTGTCTTTGAAACTGATGCTTACCGATGAAGGTGACGAATGCATTGGAATTCATTCTGAAAAATGTCATTTTATTATGGCACCAAAAATAAAATATTCGTTTCAGACATCTCGGAACATTTTTGGCCTCGTGCCTGTCTGTATCTCTGTTAACATTTTTGTAAATCGCCCTATCTTACAAAAAACTATTTAAAACTAATCGTCTGAATTCATTCACATTCAGGAGGTAGATCATAATTAGCCTACTATTGGTTCCATTTTAATTTCAACCGTCAGCATACATTGAATATTGAATGCAAATAAATGTACCCCTACTGGGAATCGAACCAGGTCTGAATTACTGCAATTTCAATTCCTAGTGATTTAATTTAATAATCATTTGACCAATAATAAGAACTGGAGAAACTATGTTAATTTTTATTTTATTTGTTATTATTTTTTATTTTTATAATTATTCCTCTTATTAAACAGTTAGTTTGGTAATTGTGTTTTAAGTAATTTACTTAAATGACATAAAATTGGTATTTTTTTATGAAACAGGCTATTCACAAAAAAACATTTTGAAGCAGCTTGAAATGCCTAATTTTTTGAATTTACGCACTTCCATAATTATAGGTTGCATAACCAATAGTATTATTAACAAAGTATTGCAAAAAAAAACAAAAAAAATAATAATAACTTCCAATATAATAGTTAATTTAAAAGGAAAAAAAAGGTTTCTAAAAATACTGAAAAATTAGGAAATAGACAAAAAAAATATTGGGTACTCTCTCACGCTCACACTAAAAAAAATATATATAATACCTTCTCTATAATACATTGATTTAACAAAAGGTTGAATTCGGTTTCGCAGGTATAATAAATATGAACAACATTAACACGCTTCTGTATAGTATTATATATATAATATAAAATTGTTCAATCTCAGTTGTATGCAATATTAGTTTATGGTAAATTGCTTACACAATCTTCTATTTCATTTT
>KZ651044.1:521336-562248 GCA_001010745.2 Gerris buenoi
TGTATATGTATGTATATATATATGTATGTATGTATGTATATAATTTAAAAGTTTTAAATAGCGCTGATAATAACTTATGAAGTACAAAATTGTAACAATTTAAAGTTTTTAAATTACCTGAGATTTTTTAACATTTTTATTTGTATTACATTAAATTAAACTCAAAACTTTTTATAGTTACCTTTAAAATTATTTATTACCTTTCAAAAATACAATCTTAATTAAAAGGGATTTACATAATTTGCCAATAAAATTAAAAGGGATTTACATAATTTGCCTAAAAACATTTTGTTTATTAGTTTTAATGAAAAACACAATTTTTTAAATTATTTTTTTCAAATTAAAATACATTAAAAAAAGTTTTTTTCTTATTTATAATAATCATTTCTTTTCGTGTATACGAAAACAAAATTAGAAACCTAAATATCTATTGATTTTTTAGTTTTGCTGTCTCAGATATCAGAGAAATAATAGATTGCTATGTAATTTCTTTAGTCTCATCTGTTTTAAGTTTATCGACTTCATAATCCATATTTATTAGTGTCAACTTAAGGTATTGAAAAACAAGTTAAAATAAAATAGAATTGTTGAAAAGTAAGGAAGTAGATTCTTGACAATATATTTATTTTTCCATTCTGTTATAAGTCAGCTCTAGCTGTACTTTCCTAATCTCACTTGTCTAGGATGGTCTAGGTAGACTTCCTCTATAATCCCTATTTTTAAGACACGATTAGGTTTAAAAATTGTTGTTTGTTCTCTATTTTATCTCTACTCATGTTTGTCTAATATTTTGAACTTACTTGTTTTAGTTTTTATCCTGTTACATCGAGTATTTTCCCGTTTTACTTGTTTAGCCTTCGCACTTCTGATAGACCATCTTTTTTTGACTCCGATTTGGTGGTGTTTTCCAAATCGTATTACTTTGACGTTTATCTGCCGCGTGTTTAAATCTATTTTATTGTAGCTATATTAGTGTGATTATTAGGCTTTTCAGCCAGTTCATGGATTAAGTTAATTCACTTTGTAGATTTTTTAACTCTTAGACCTACTTTTTCATGGATCACTCTCCTTCACGAGATGAGCTTTTACTCTCTTACCTATAGTTTCATGGATAATTATTCCCTCATGTGTCAAGCTAAAGGCATAGAAATATATCTATGATTCATTATCATAAAGATAATTTTGTTCTTGAAACTGTAATATTTTTTAGCAATTTCCTTAAGTCACTAAATAATTTCTTAACATAATTTAAGATTATTCTCTAGTTAATTTTCTCCTCAGTGCGTACTGTTTTGCGGTTTACCCTTGTAGACCAAGTTAATATGATGCATGTTATACTGAGTGACAGCGAAACCACATCATGTTCCTGCCAGCATGATATACCTGCAGCCAGCATACCATGTGGTTTTCTTGCGAGCTCCACGTGCTTTTCCTGCCAAGTAATAGCTCATCTTTTCTACTCATTTTAACATAGTTCACCCTTCCTTTCAATTGGCCAATCATGTTTTGAACTATTTAAAATTGTTTGCTAATTCTGTTCATTATAATAGTTATAAAAAACATTAAACATACATTTTATTTTAAATATTAATATCTTGGTTAATGTCATATTACATTTGGAAAATATACTTAGCTTATATCTCTAAATAAAATCTCTATTGATGTAGCTTTACAATCCTCGCCATAATTACACTATAGTGGATCAAATCAATTGAAAGATCTTCATTTTAACCGGAAAACAACGTAGTGAAATTTAATACTAGATTATTGTAAATGTAAATTAACCCAAAAGTGAATGTTACTTGTTTTCCCCCTTTTGCCATTTCACAAACTTTAATAAAAACTATAAGCCTTTTATAAAATTCCCGAAAAATCTTTCTATAAATAGAAAATGTTAACTACTTATTAACATTATCTGCAAAGTGGTTAGAGAATACTAACAACTTGCCTAGGACCAACGCTCTAAACAAAAACATATCTGGTTCGAATCTCATAGAGGTTGGACTTTTTTTACACCCATGTTCACATCTAGATTGTAATTTTCCTCTGTCCTGTTTTATTTGCATGTGATAAGATCTTATCGCGCCCACCTAAATATTCATACTTTTTAAATGAAAAGGGAGAAAGGCTGATGAAAAGATAAAAAGGGAGAAAGACTGGTGAAACGAAAAAAGGGAGAAAGACTGATTAAAAGAAAAAAGGAAGAAAGACAGATGAAAAGACAAAAAGGGAGAATGACTGGTGAAAAGAAAAAAAAAAGGAGAAAGACTGATGAAAAGAAAAAAAGGGAGAAAGACCGATGAAAAGACAAAAAGGGAGAATGACTGGTGAAAAGAAAAAAACGGAGAAAGACTGATAAAAAGATCAAGATCTACCACCAGGAATCTAACAAAAATATATTATGTCTTTAGAAAATTTTATTTAATATCTTGTGGGTGTAGATCACGAGCATATATAGCAAGATAAGGGATTTCAACTAATATATATTAAAAATAAGCTAAAATAAAAGTTTATGTATCTTTAGTTTAAGAAAGTTTAAATGAATGGCTAAACAAAGAGAAAGGAAGAAAGACCCAAATTTATTTATTTTACCTTAGACTTATTAAAGGCAACATCTTATCGAATGTGTACTTTTTTTACAGTTAAGTCTACTTTTGATCCAAACACACATTTACTCTAGACTTTTATTTACACATTTTTTTCTCCACATCCTGTTTTCTCACAAATAGAAAAAACAAAATGTGAATCGGTTGTAGTTTTTAGCTTTTAAGTACACATTAGCTGGTGGTTATTTCCGTTATTCTAAAGGAACCTTGAGAAAGGTTTATCATATTCTTATGTTGACTGAACTGTACCTGGTTTATCCCTTCGTCTGATGTTAACAGTTTTGGCAAGGACCAAGGGCCAACGCGCGGAGACAGACGGAGGAGACCGTATGATTATGATACTTCACATAAGGTGCCCTGCGGGCATCCCCTCCCTTCAGACTGCCTGCAGGTACTACGAACCCTATATAAAGACCCTTGGTACCTCGCACCACTGAACCATTCATAGCTTAGTGCTCACTCTGAATGCATCAATTTTAATTTTTAAAACTCAAAAAGTTATACGCGGCTTCGACTTCGTTTTCGAGTACTTTTTTTCGATTTAGAACTAGACTATTTAAATAAATTCCTGATGGTGTTATTTCTTGATTCTTTTAGGTAAGCCATGAATTAATTTCTATTTTTTTTATATATTTATAATAAAAAAAAAAATTATTAATTAGTTATTTATATTTTATTTCTAACAAACATTTATTTTCAATGTCCTTTTTGGATTAAATATGAATTTATGTGTTTAAAAATATATTATGTTAAATTCTGATTGAAACTGTCATGATGCTTTCATTATAAGTATTTGAAATAATAACTTTAGTTAATCAATAATTAAATTTATATTTTTCTTCTATTGTAATACTTAATCATTATAGTAACATTATTTGCCACAGGTAAATAGATAATATTACTTATTATATGCATCGATGAATCCAATGCAATATCAATATATGTATATATTTTATAAATATGGAAAAATAATTTTATTATGTGTTAATTTATTTTGATTCTATTAATATTTAACATTATTTGCCACAGTTAAATAGATAATATTACATATTATATGCATCGACGAATTCAATGCAACATCATTGTATTTAATTTATAAATATGTACAAAATAATTTAATGATGTGATTAATGACACATAATAAGCAGATAATAGAGTAACGAACACCATATGGAATTACCTGATTTAATTACCTGTAAATTAATTTGATAGTCTAAGTAATGCTACTTATTTAAATTATTACAGATTTTAATCAGTTCATGTTCTAATTAAAAAATCGCCTTATTTGATTCAATTGTAACCCTCCTAAGTAGTTATCATTATCTGAGTTGTTATACATTTGATTTTTATGTTAATTATTAAAATTCTTAATTGATTCTTAGATTTTAATCAGTTCATGTTCTAATTAAGGATCTTACAAAAGATCTGCTAGTAATTTGACCTTAAATAATAATTAAATGTTCTCAATCTTTAAATAATTACATGCTTTATGACCTGATATAATTCTTCATTATCTTAATTTATTTCTTCTTTTTCTCCTGTCTTATTTATGTTCTTAATTTCTAAAATCAAGAGTCTATTAAATCTCTGTATTAATATTACCCACAACTTATGGGTTTATTTATTTATTTTCCTTAATTTTTTTAAATTGATGATTTTGATAATGGATATATTTACTCCGCTCAAGTGCTAAGATTTATTATTTCTAAAATACATATATGACTAATTTAGTTAATTTAATTAATGTTTGTAATTAATTTTTTGTCTGTCTGTTCTGTTGCAGGTGATTTATTTAATGAGACTTTCATCAATGTTATCTGCTTTATGGAATATGGTGGTCCCAGGGAAAAAAGTTCGTACTTTTGTTTATCATAACAATATTTTTCTGTACATTTTAGTATTATTATTTTTGACATTTTAATTTATAATGAATTTAGTCAGTAGATATATCAGAGTAGTAAGTAATTTTAATAAGTCTGTTACAATTAAAGATATATTTGAATATATATTGCATCCTGATGACATGATAGATGTGTTCTATAAAGTAAAAAATCTATAGATAACAAGAATAATAGTTTTAATAAATATATGTAAAACGCTAGGAAATTAACTAACTAGGAAATATACTTATTATATATTTATATAAATATATTTAAAAATAATGTTATAATAATATTCTATTATATTAGATTTTATAGACCATAATTTTATAATAATTTGATTAGGTTTACTAATACCCTCGGTGATTTTAAGCTCTTGTTTAGATTATGAATGATAACATTTATTTTAAGCAAAAAATAATAAAATTAAAAATAAAATATTGATGTTATTTTATTTGATATAAAACTAATAAATGGCTGAAGTGGTGTAATAAGACGTAATCATTTCATTTAAGAAGTTTCGACCCTGTTCATTAATCTTCTGTCGTGGTTTTTATTATCATTACATCATAGATTTGATGAATCAAAATTAAAATCTGTCTCCATAAGAGAGAGTTAATTAATTAAAAATTTTAATTATGAAATATTTTGTTGAAATTAAAATAACACAGTAAAAATGCAACACTAAAAAACACAGCTTTTTGTATAGAGTGACATTACATAAAAATTAGTAACAATTTATTTAATTTTTTTTTTAAAATATACCTACGTATTAATTTTATTTAAATCAATGGATGTCAAAATGTTGCACATATTGAAGATTTTATCCAGTCCTGACTCATGGATGGGCACCTGAACTTTCACCTAAGACTTATGGTGCAATGATAAATTGCTCACAAAAATGAAACCAAATAAGTTTTTGAGCCCAGGGAGCACTCCTTTTTCGGTCTAATCCCCACATTGTCTTTCCAAATATGTTAAATTCCTAATACTTAAACCCCTTGTTATTTTTGGTCTTACATTTTTTCTGTTTTTACGCATTATCATAACTTTAAATTTTTGTGTTAAGGGGGTCTTGTAGTAAGGGTACGTTCGGAGATTATGTGTGTAACGATTGACATAAAAACGCGGGATTTTATAATTATCCTCGGTTTTGCGTATGGACCATACAAATTATAAATTTTATTGCGGGTTTAGACTTTTAGCGTAACTATTTGATTGGTTAAGATGTTGCGGAGGGATTTTCAGTGCGACAGGGGATGATTATCTGGTGGAAACCCTTGAATTGTGAGGGGGGTTAGATAGGACACTGCTGATACCCCCAGAAGAGTAACTCTAAGGTAGTGGGAGAATCGGCCATGTGTAAAAACAGAGCTGTTCTCTGTGTCATGGGGGGAGGGTGTCCTCTCGCACACTGGCGGGTCGAGGACCCACAACTAGGCGCTACGGCCAACGAACCCACACACGCATCTTATATACACGCACTGACACTTCAATACACGCTCATACACCAAACAACCAATCGGCATTCACTATACACTTCATTATACCACTCACTCGACAGATAACAGTAAGATGAGAGTGCAGTTCAATCGATAGAGTCCGAAGTATTCAAACATCCAGTGATAACGATTAAATCCAGTCTGTATGTACATATTTTCATTCTAAAAATAACTTTCTAATAATAGACATGCTTAAAATTAAAGCAGTAAAACAAATTTAAAGTGACACTGAATGAAGTTAGCTTAACATATTGTTAAGATTAAGTTGATTGTTAGACTGAAGTTTGACACCTGTTGGCACAAGAATGAAGGGTTTAAAGTACAACGGTACCTTACTCGACTTTAAGCAATTACATTGACATTTTAAGCATACTCTCTACCTGGATTTTCCATTTCTTTCAAAAATGTATTTTCTATTTTATTGAATCTTATCTTTTTTAAGAAAGAAATCATGTGCTCCTTATTCCTAAACTAATAACTATATATGCGTATGCCTAGGTATTATCAAGCTCATGCGTAGTAAATAAATGATGGTGTACGGAATTGGCTCTTTAATACGGAAATGATAGATTTAATTAAAGGGTTTTAACCAAAGAACTCGATTACCAACAAAGCACCAGTTTCGTTCTGTTGCTAGTCGAGTTTCAAAACCATGGCTGGTTATCAAAGTCGCATCTGAAGTTGGTGTCATATTGTAGTTCTAGGTTTCCCGGTATTGACTTTTAGTGTCATCCTACTGTGACCTCTACGTTTCGCCTTCAATGAGCTCCAGAGAAATTTATACCAACAAGTTTATGTGGTCACAACAACATTAATTGCCACAATCAAACATTGAATGTTTCAACTTATAATTAATACAGATAAAGATTTTTTGATGATCCATTCAGTGATTAAATCCGTTCTGTAATAAGTATAAGCTTTTTATTTGTTACTGCTAACTTATTTTGAATTGCTTTGCATACTAGTTTGATGGCCTCATAATAGTTGAACTCATCATGTGGTATTAGTTTGATCATTTTGACCAGTACTATTTGTTATTAGGTTTAATACAAGTATACTCGCGAAGCCAGTACGCGTACTTTCTCTCCTACCCTGTGTCGGTTAGTTTCCCCTACTCTGTTCAGCCTTCCTCCACTCGTTCACTACTAACCTGAATTCCCACCTCTGTGCTATTCTTTTGCTCCTTCAGCCTTTAACAGACTCGGCCGGAACAACAAGACTACGTGCCTATCCATCTAGCTCTGCTTCGCTACTAGCTCTTTCAGTTCGTCCGCACTATATATTAAAATTAAGCCTAGATTGGACATCCCTTTAAGAAAAAAACATTATGCCTCTTGCATCATTAAAATTGTTTAATGATAAATTTACTCGAGGTTACAAACAACGTTACCATGAGATCAAAGAAGCCGAGTTCACATTCGCTGAGACTACTTCTGCCTTAAACCACTGTCTTAACACCGATATATCTAGTTCAATTCCCAGAGAGGTAATTCATTTTTTACACTTGGTGATAATAACATCGTTAAGATGTATAGGGACTGATTCCTTCGCCCTGTGACCTGCAGATGTGTTTCTAGTTTATTACTTTAAAATTTCTAGTTATTTATAATACTTCTCCGTTAAATATATAAGCATAAACAAATACAATACATTATATACAATGTATATAAATTATGTACCTTTATTGCATTTATTTAATAAATTTTCAAAGATATCTTCATGTGTTTTCTTTACGTGATTTATGTATTTATCATACAACGATAAATTTATCACTGTGCATAAATAACATATATGAAGCTATTGAACCATATATATATTTCCAATACATTATTCTTAAATTGAAACATTTGAATCTATTTTTTATTGTTAAAAAAAAATAACCTTTCATAACTTTTTATATAAATATTAATTTTAGATGTGTAAAGATCAGAATTGAATTCCGTGCAAGTTTACAATATCAATAAATTCTTTTACGTTCTTGTCTTTTCTATATTTCTCAATAAATTATTATCTCGTTTTCATTAAGGATTATTTCCTCTCTCTCTCTTTTTTAATACTTGATGTCACGATTATAAAATCTTTTTGAGTAACTATTATATTCTATGTTAAAAACATTTCAGACACGGATTGATCAAAAGTCGTCTGGAGTAATACAATTAATTACACCCGGAACTAACTTTTTGAGAAGAAAAACAAGGTGAAATTATTATCTTGAATAAAACGTTATTGATAATTACTCTAATTTGTTTTTAAACAATATATTGATTATATATTATTTTGATCAGTCAATAATAAATGAACTAGGTTTTAGATATAGTAAATCTAAAATCTTTTACTTTTTACTAATCCTAGCTAATATATTTATAATAATATATCCATATTCACAATTGATAACGACAAAATTCTGTTTATTATTCATTTTAGATATCCACAAAGCTACCATTTGATTCAATATAATTATATTTAACACACTAATTTGTATTAATGCAATCGTGGTATGCAGAAATAAATAGTAAAAATAACCATTCAATCTTGAATTAATGTGTAATAATTCTTTAATGGGTTACTTAAGTTAGTAGTCTATAAAATGAAAGCTGTAGAGTAACTTAATTTATTGTTTATGACAGTTTAAAAGCAGTCAGTAAATTGTATTTGTTAAAACAATATTATGAGGGTTTTACGTACTATTTTAATACCACTTAATTGTTTTGTTTTTTTTTTCTTTTAAAAAAAGTACGATTTGTTTGGTTTAAGAGTTATAAGAAGGAATAGGGTTGTTTAAATGTTATTTGAGGCCTGGTGTCTGGATTTCGCTTCCCGAAAATATGTGTGCTTTCAATCCAGATGTCCTCGATTTCACTGCAAGAGTGCATTCATCTCTTGTTCTCTATCTCATTCCTCTCAACGTACATATCTCTACACTCATTCACTCCTTTATTACACTCATTCGTTCCACGTCTCTTTTCTTTTTTTTTTTTTCCTTTTTGGTTTAACCAATCTCATTCTCGTTTTTTCCCATTCGCAATTGTATTTCGTCTCACTCTTTACACATTTTAAATTCGATTTTGAGTCACAAATGCATCTAACACTCTCTTTATTTCATCATTTATGGGTAGTTAAATTTATTTTATTATGTCTTTGGTCTTCGTATTCTGTCTTAATTTTTTTAATACTCGTCCTCCTTTTAAGAATATTTTAATGTGATAAGACATAAATATAGTCTCATTTTTTTTTGTCACATTCTTATATAATATCCTTGACTTTAAAAATAGTATTCGTAATTGTCTCATTTTAATCATTCCATTAACTAGCACTATCACTAACTAGTATAACTATAACTTAATGAAACATAACTTAATTACGCCTCATTTTAATTGTGCGTCGCGTCGTTTCAGTATAAGTTGCCCTCATTTACGATGCAGTATATTCATACATATTGCTCTGTGTCTTTAATTATTTTATTTTTAATTATTTCTCACTCCAGTTAATAATAATTAGTATAATTTTTTAACTGTGTATCTCATTTTTAAGAATCTTGTTACCAACATATCTTCTAGATTATTAGAATTTCATTTGTAATTGTTCCATTTTATTTTTTAATTCCTTCCACTTATTGTACTGTCAGTAGCTTATTCCTCATTGTTCTTATTCTTTACGTATAAATGTGCCCTGTACTGTATCTACCCACTGCATTTCTTTACACATTTCCCATTAGATCAAATTCGATGACCATTAAGATCTCATTCGTATAATCTCCTCGTTTCCTTTTCGCTATCTCATCTTTTGAAATTACTAATTGTATTAATATATTTATTTCTAATCATCACTATGTAATGAGTTTTACAATCCTATTCTGAATGTTATGGGAGCTTTTACATTTGTATAAATACTGACCTCTTGTTAAATGCATACCTATCTTACATTTTTAGTCTATACATTTTCTTCTTTTACTGCGTGATTATCCATAATTTTATCTTCCTCATTCACCACTAGATCAGTATTCAAATATAATTTCCGTTTTCTTTTAATTCCTTGTTTTATCTTACCTTTAGTTTTGCCTTGACTATCTCTTTCTTTCCTTTTTGAACCATTTATTTCCACTATTATCTATTGAAAAACGAATAGATATTTTAAAATTCTCTTCACTCTTTGAAAATTCTTTCTTTTTCTCTGTTATAGTTTATCTGAAAGCACTGTAGTTACGTTCTAGCGTTATCTCTGTGTCACTAGGCATTACGTTATATAGATTTATAGATAAGTGTCTAGCTACATTACAACAGCTATAAATAGGCACCTACTATTTCACTATAGTTTAGATAGTATGTTTACTCAGACTACTACGTACAATTGCTTTCGTTGCTATCTTTTGTAGACGTTTGCTGATATTTTTTTTTATCATTTTCCTTTGCTGATTCTTTTATTTCTTTTTTGTCCTGTTGCTGTGATAAACGTTTGATTACTTATGATACTATTTATAATTTGTTTACATCATGGAGGTATTTGCTGAGATTTTCGTGTGCAACAGAGACGAGAGAAGTATTTTCGGAGTCAAGATTAGAGTGTGTTAAATGCAAATGGAGTGCAGCTGGCATCATGCACTTTTTATATCTGCATTGCTAACATTTACCCCTGTAACCTAAACTAACTCCTTGTATTGACTGACCTAATTTTTTTTGTTTTTTACTTCTTATTACTACTAATTTTAAGAAAAAACGGAAATCCTCCCTTCTTTAAGTATATTTAAGTATATTACCACCTATTAAACATTTAAATAATGCAACACAACCCAACTCTAAAACAGTCTCCACCTCTTAAAAGAATTTAAACTTTTGAAATATGTAAATGATTTCATTAAACTTAATTAATTTTATTATGGAAAATATACTAATCCAAATGTCTTCCACAATCAACTGTGAAATTCTTTATTTTATAATTTTTTTTCCCCCAAAATATTTTTTACGAAACATTCCGATATTTTTTATGTAAATCTACGTAGATAATCTATATTTTTTAATCCTTTTCTTTTGTTGATTACATTTATTTTTCCACTTTTATTGCACTTTTTTATTTTCTTTAAATCGAAAAGAAGAAGTATATAATCTACATTTTTACAATTAATTTGCGATCAAATTTATCCGTATGTTTGGTACAGTAGAATGGGCGAGGTAGGGAGAGGGAGGGGGAGGGTAATAGTTGTTTATATAGACCAGCTGACTGGTCCCCCCCCCCTCTCCAGATTACAGAGTTGTTGCCCCCCTCTACCCCCCGTGTTAGTGCTGCTAGCAAGGGGGGACCCGCCTAGTGAAAGCTGCAGGGGGTCATCGCACCCTTGCGACACACTTCCACCAAGAGCTGCCTTCTAACTCCCTCTCTAGTCTGCCTCATTTACCCTGCAATAATTTAATACAGCAAACACATATTACACATTAATAACTATTAATGATCATAATAGTAATAATAAAATCAAATTTATTGTATATAAAAAAAGGATAATTAGTGAGCCAACATTATCAGACTTAATTAAAAAATAAAATTTCAATCTGCGCATTAAATGAAGTGTAACAATAATCACAATTATCTCTGAAATTATTGATAGGATAGCTGTCATAAATCAAGTGAATATAGTATAATATATAAATATAAAATAATATAAATATACAAGATATTTATATAATAGGATTAATCACATAAAGAGAATTTGATTTTAATGGGTAAACTTTGAGTTATAAATTAAAGTTCTTGTTATTCAACCTCTTGCTGCTGTACTTAATTATTAAAATAAACTTATTAAGTTGTATTCAATATAAATATTTTTGTTTTCTAACTCTGCAAATTTAATTACATAAATAGAAATGCTAAACTGTTTAAACTTGTGGTGCTAAAAACCCTCAAAACATTGTATATTCGGTTCCGCATCATCTTGATGCTTAAACTTTACCGTTAAGTGGTTACTTCAAAAATAAAATGGTTTGATTTGTTGAAATATATTGACACTAAAGACTTATAAATATTTTTATAAGGCCTGTCAATACAAGGGTTTTAAGTTAACAGAGGATTTAAGTCGATAATCTTATGATTTACAGCTGTTCTAGGTATCATAACTGCTAACCCTCTTTTTTAGGTAAACCTATTTAGTTATGGGTGTTCATTTTTAATAAATACACATTTTTTAAACCTCTTTCTGGTACCTGGAAAAACTATTTCCTAGTATATGTTTTTAGTTAAAATGTTAAAAATATAATAAAAATCCCTCGTGAAATATTATCAGGAATAATTCCAAGTACTAAGTACTTCGAGTGGTCAGATCGTTGACCTTTTTTTAAAAAAATAAAGACACATTTTAAAGGGTTTTGGTTCATTGTTCGTTGACCCGGAAGGAAAAAAGGACAAGTTAATTTTTATTAAGTCCAGACAGTCATTACTGTAAAAGTATTATTTATTTATGAGAAGATATTTTTTGAGATATTATATATCTGTGTAAGATTCTTCAAGAAAATATGTTTTTATCTCAATTACTTGATTTTAAATTTTTTTCTTCTTTCTTCGTCGTACCGTTCCTTTTCAATTTTCCCGATAATCATATTATGTTGGTGTTATTGCATTTTTCATGTGGTAAATAAAATATTTACATATATATTTCTTACCTTTATACATCTAGCGAAAAGCTAATAATTATTTGGCTTCATAATATATTTCTTACCTTTATATACTTCTAGAGATAAGCTAATAATTATTTGGCTTTAATGAGATACAAACTTTTGTGTAAACGATTTTTTTTTTTCGCTTAGTTCTTACCAAATGTTAAAGTAACTCTAAATTCGGTGTTTTTGATCAAACAGTGGCACATGAAAAGCTCCCTCACAAAAGTAACTGTTAAAATTTAAAATAGAGAAATATAGATCTGAGTGACGTGCTCTTTGAAAAAATAAAAAAATAAATGAAAATTATATTTCTTTTGTAGAAGGGGCCGACTTTGTTAAAAACCCAGAATAAAAGAAAAACCAAGCCTAAGCTGGCCTGTTGTTTGCAAAGGAGCTTTCGCCATTTTTTAAAACTGGAAAAACATGGAGGTTAATTTATAGTTATAATATCAAATTTACACAAATCTAAGCGACCGCGACAGCCTTAACGTTGTTTGATAGACCCATTACAAAACACTCTACTGTATTTACGAATATTTATTATAAGTTCTACTTCTTTAATTAAAATATATTAAATAAAAATGAAGAAGCGAAGATAACATTCTTAAAATAAAGGAAGGACAAAATTGGGTCTGACAGAAAATGAAATCGATTATGTCTATATCTAGAAAATTGATTCTGCCAAAAAAATAATTAAATTTTTCCCTTCCTACTAGCCCCTTCTCTTTCGCATTGTTATCTCCTTGTTTCAATATATTAGCTGTCTACCCAGGATCTTCTATTTTACTTCCGTCTTTCTCTTTTCATAAAATTGAAATGTCAAATCATCAGATCAAATATTCAATCAGATAATTTGGGTTTTTTCTCGGAATTTTCGTTTTCCATTCGACCTAAAAATTCATCAGAACTATACTAAGTAGGTATATACATACGTAGGTACATATTTTTATTAAATTAGTTTGTATTTTTTTAAATTAATATTACATATTTTTATGAAATTAACTCGACTTCGAAAACCTGTACATCTTATAAGTTTTATTTAAAGAACAAATAAATCAACTTATTATTCTTTGAACTAATCCCGCTAGTTTTCCCATTTTATTTATTTTTAATGCACATGATTGTGAAGTTTTCTTTCACTTTAAAACTTTAAATTATGTGTTTACATGTACATATTTACTTATGATTTATGATTATTTTTCAATGATATATTTAATTAAATATAGATTATTTTTAATATCAGATTACGTGTTCTTATTTAATTTGTTTATTGCATTATTACTTAATTTATTAAAAATAAGTAGAACAGACATTTCAATTTACTTGACGCAGTTTTTTGTTTTTGAGGAAGTAAGAAAATGGCGGAAGGAAAAAGTTTGTTTTTTGGTTGCAAAGTCTAAAGTTGGTAAGAAAGAGACTAGGGAGTTTGATCCCCCCTCCCTGAAACTAGGGGATGCCGGAAGAGTCGTTGTGTCCCTGACTGGTTTGAGTCGTTAGCTTTGGGGGCATCTGCCCCCCCGGAAAGACAAGGCCCTTCCCCTGTAGATCCAGGTCGATGAACCTCTATTTCTGTTAAAAACTTCCTGGCATCAGCCCTTTGTACTTTGTACCTATTTTTAAAAATAAAAATTTTTCCACTCTTAAATTAAATTAAAAATGAGTTTTAATTTCTAAATTTAGAAGTTTTAGCTATCTACAACAATTAAAAAAATTTGAAAACAATTTTTATAGAGTTAAGAACTAGTATTATTATATGTTAAAAGACCAAAATAATTCAGCATTTCGTCAAATTACTATATCCTATTGTAATTACCCACTTATTCAGTTATTCACTTCAATA
The DNA here is from genome assembly GCA_001010745.2 of Gerris buenoi. Taxonomy (NCBI): domain Eukaryota; kingdom Metazoa; phylum Arthropoda; class Insecta; order Hemiptera; family Gerridae; genus Gerris; species Gerris buenoi. The sequence goes on from KZ651044.1 coordinate 535,806, forward strand.
AGAGAATTGTTTAATTGCAGTCATTTAAATATTTATTGATTTTGATCCATTTAGATTTCAAAACAACAACTTAAATAAATGATAAATATAAAAAAACAAGAATCTTTTTAGATTCCGTCAATTTTATTTTTAAAACTTGTAATTAATATTTTTTTTGTCTCTTCTTACTGCTAAAATTTTGGAAAAGTTAGGAATCTAATGACTTTTAAAGTTGAAAAAAAAAACGTTGTTTGAAATAAATACGTCGCTAATTCTTTATTTAAACAAGTTAACTATAATGAATAAATTTGAGTTGACTTAAAAGCATAGGATAAGAGCGGTAAAAAATGTCTAGCCAATTAATTATAATGTTCCGGGCTATAAAAAAAACATATATATAATATTTCTTTCTCTTTTTGACATCAGAAAATTGGCTTCATATGGATCAATTTATTGGTCGAAATAAAACCAACAACTCTTTTTAAATGAAAGGGGTTAACGAACTTTCAAAAAAAATTGTTGATGTGTTAGTTTAAATATGATATATGTATATGAATGTATGCATTAGGATTTGAGTGATAGTGTGTTAGTAGTAATTAAAGAGAGGCGCATATATTGTGTATTTATGGTCTGTATATATATATTTTTTAATTTTAAAAATAGCTTTGGGTAGATATGTCACCGGGGTCATCGTCACTTAAAAGAAACCTCTGATAGTAAACAACTCGAATGAATTTATTTTGGCAAGGTTATTTTCTTCTTTTTTTTTCATTATACATAGAAAAATTAAACATTAATTGTTTATGACTCATAGAAAAATTGTCTGTTTTTGTTTTACTGTAATAAAAAATAAATAATGTTCTACTAGTCTAACTTAACTTGAAAAATAATTTAATTTTTGTTTGTCAAAGGGATTTTTAGAAAAAAAAATACTATAAGCTGGAATCAAGCAAAATAAAAAAAGATAATTTTATCTCTTATATTAGTTGTAAGATATATATTTATTTTTTTTAATATTATTTTATTNTATTACATATTATACAGAAGATTTTAGTTTTCATGAGTACGTTTAATGTTAAGGTAATCTAAGCCCTTGTAATAAATATTAGCATTTACTTATAAGTTAGTGTAATTTATGTAAGAAACATTTCTTTAATTTTTAATATTAACAAAATAAATTGTTTTTTCTCTCGTATTTTTGATTATTTTCTTAAATTTTCTATGTTTAATGATCTTATTTTGATTTTTTAAGTATTTATTTTCATTTTGATTATTCTCAAATTAAAGTGTATCTCTTGACTCAATATTGATTTCGTTCTTACAAGAAAATTCTACAGATTCTCCTACACTCTGAGATTTGCTAATGATCGCCGTATCATTCATTCTGAGCAATTTATTCAAAGCGCTTTATATTGAGTATAGGCGACAAAGATTAGTCCTTCAGAAGACCCGAGGAGGTCGGACTACCTGTTTCAATAGATGGGATTAACCCGGCGCACTTCGACCGAACCCTAAAAAAAAGGGGCTGGCGCACTTCGACCGTGACCCGACCTTTCCCGGCGCACTTGGTGTACAGCCTATTTTATACGTAAAACTTTAAACCTAAAATCCACAATTTTTTTATTACTCTTCTATCATTTTTTTATTTTCTATTCTTTTTACCTCTATTGATTGATAGTCTAATCATTCTAAAACTCTAATTGTTTATACTCTAACTAGGGTTTAAACAAGTTAATCTGATAATGATTGTAATTTCCTTTTAATCTTCTATGTACATCTCTGTAACTTTTTTTAAAATCCTTAAATATAAAAGTAGTAAGTAAATGGTTCTAGAGTATAATTATTAGTTAGTCCAATTGTCTATAATTATTTTATAGGAGGTAACAGATTATTATATATGAGAAAACTATTATCCATTAAAAAAAAACTAAGTATAAAATTGGGGTTTTAGGATTTTATATGATATTGAGATTATTAAGATAACAATATTTTTGGGATGATTATAATTATATACAAGCGTAAAATTGTTTAAAGGATTTAACCATACGAAACATTAAATAATTCACCCTTACATGATGTATTTAGTTACTGTCGTGATCTAGACGTTAGACTAAATATCTAAACAAAATTAAATACATATTTCAATTTTCTTTAATATAACAATTCTCCTGTCGTGATCTAATATCTATGCATTTAGATTAATATCTAAAATCATTTAAATATTATACATTTGATTCAATGTCTGACACATTTCATTTTAGTTGACTTAAATACTTATATGCTAAATATCACCTTTTTATTCACTTACTTAATGCTTTCTTAATCTGTACTTCATTATTCATTAAATACGTACACATTTCACCGATAGCTTTTAAGAGGGTAAAGCATAAATCATCCTTTTGCCAAAGTAATTTATATTTTCATTTTTACGATTTTGGTAGTATTTATACTACAGAAAGATTAAATTTTAATTTAAATCAAATTATAATTATTATTAACTACGGGAAACAGACAGAGAAAAACAAGCTCCTGCGCCGGGGTTTGAACCCGGGCCTCTGTATTTCCAGTACAGTGCTCTTACCAGCTAAGCTACGCGGGAGTATGGTTTCCCCTGACGTTATAGATACCTTAACCCGATTTTAAAGCTTTCAATTTTCCACTAAAGTCTAAGTAGTCAACATTAATGACATAGAACTAGACCGAGAAATATCGCTTATAATTATAAAGTACCCAATTAGTACCTGTACCTCGTACAATCAATTAGAAATTCATTTTTACGATTTTGGTAGTATTTATACTACAGAAAGATTAAATTTTAATTTAAATCAAATTATAATTATTATTAACTACGGGAAACAGACAGAGAAAAACAACCCCGGCGCAGGAGCTTGTTTTTCTCTGTCTGTTTCCCGTAGTTAATAATAATTATAATTTGATTTAAATTGTAATTTATATAGTTGCTTATATTGATTTGAATTTTTTCTTTGCGTTTAATCGTAAGCAAGGATTTATGGTATTATTTTATTAATAGTTCCGTTGTCAAATAGAAATCGAGTATATTTCTTGTGTATTACACTTTAAAGAGAAATCCGACTGTAGACAGATATTAAACATTTTATATAGATATTTAGATATTATTATGCATTAAGTAGACTTGTTCTTAAATGAGGTGGTTAATTTAATAGTTGTTTCTTAGAGTTGCGTGTCGACCATATCATATATTCTAAATCTATTTTAGTTGTAATATTAAATGTATTTATTAAAAAAGTTGTATCTTCTTCCTGTCTTGAATTATTATGATTGAGAGCCCGCTTACTCTCTAATCTATTTCTTGATAAAGTGGTCCAAATGTGTTAGTTTAATGCTAGCGTAAACATAATGAAGAGATGTGGGCCGTGGGCCCCAGAGGTTTGCCTGTGTCACACCCGTCATGTTCCTGCCTCTATCTGTCCACAACTCCACCATACCAACCCGACGTCGCTTAATCTACATTAATTTCGTCTGATTCAGTCCTACCCCAATTTTTCCCATTGTATCAAAGTGTCCGGGTCATACTCCCACTTAGTACACACTGTTTGTTGAGTTGAGGTCGTTGTACTCGACCAATATCAAACTCAATTGAAGGTACAGTTCTTACTAGTTCTCTTTTCTTATTACCATCTTTTTCGTCCTTTAATGATTACTATACAATGTATTTTCTTACTACGTATATCTTTATTTTATATCTTCCCATAAGACATTAAACTTTTCTAGCTTAATAAATGTTTATTATTTAGCTTCACTACAAACCTGTTTCTAGCCTAACATACAATTGAAGTGTTCTAACAATAAAATAGATAACTTACTGTTACCTAACATTATATAATGATGTAATTTAAAAATCAAATGCTTTTTTTTCAATTTATTGACCAGGAAAGAAAAAAGACGTACCTACATAATTCGTAAATATCCTTTTGGTTGGTACTATCTTACGTATATAATCATATTCGATTTTTTTTTATCTTTTATAGATTTATCCATACCTTATTTGAAAAAATCAATCAATTTATAAAAGTCCTTTTTTTGGGTGGGACTCCCAATGATGGCGGCGTTTTCTCTCAGACGTCCTATAAGAACAGAGAGTTCATTGACCTGGCCAGTTCTCAAAGCGGCTCCAGCTGTTGCCCAGTTCTTCTTAATATCCTTTTTGAATTGGGCACCTTGTCCTTTCTCAATGCAGTGGTCCTTTTTGACCGGGGTTAAGAGTCCTTTCACACTAAAGGTAGTCCTTACATAAAAGGAGTTGGGATGCGTTGAAACCAATATATATATATATTTTTTTTTTAGTTTCGTTCCTATACGGCTATTACCGTTATCTTTAAGGATATGGTATTCCTTAATAATCTTCGTGTCAAAAAGAGAAAAATATTGTCATAAATCGTTTTTTGAAGTAGGAATTTATATTTTTAAATTAGGGGTTTCCTTTAAGAAAAAAAAAATATTAAAAGGTGGTAAGAAAAATAAATGATTAAACTTCCTACTGATTGCTCTGTCTTCTATAAATAATAATTTAACATTTAAGAAATACACACACACACATATATATGTATGTGTGTGTATTTCTTAAATGTTAAATTTTAAATGTTATATAAACAATAAGGAGTAATTTAATATTAATATTTGTTAATACTTGTACAGATGTACATTTTATTACAAGTTTAACTTCTACTAAAAATATATATTTGGACAAAGATTAATTTTATATTAATTCTTTAAACTCATTTAACATATTTTAAGAAATAATATAACTAAGCATTTGTTTAAACTGAGAATTTATTTGAACTAAAAGATTGATTTCGCTAAATGAAACAAAAATTAGTTTTACTATGGTGTCATTGAACACTTATTATTTATCGATCTATTATATTATTATCCTTTTTGAATTAAAAAAAAAAAAAAAAAAAATCATATAATATTACATTTTCTCCTTAAAATTTCCTTTTAACTAGGTCATGGTTTTGGTTCTTTTTTTCTTTTCTTTTTTTTTCCTAAAGGTACCGTATCTTATTTTTAGTACCGGTACCTTTCTACACCTTCCCATAGGTACCTTAACATACCTTCTTTGGCCCACCTGACTCCTTTACAAACAAACTAACCTTCCCCACACGAAAAATATCATTTTACCAATATTTACCGTTAATACCGTCATCTTTAAGAAGACAAAGAAAGTATACATTGTAGGATCAGCTGTCTCCTTTATTATATTACCTTATAGAATAAAGGTAAAAGAAAAATGGTTATTTTACCTTTTGTATCCCTGTACGATCTTTTAAAACAGATAACATCTGGCCATAATTTTAAAAAAATTACCAGTTATAAATGTTTTCTACCTCTGCTGATTCATTTTCTAAACTTAAAAAAGATAAGTTTTATTGTTTGGTATTCAGGACTTAGTATTACTTTACCAAAGTCGTTCGTACTCAATAAGAGTTAACGGTATTTTAAGAAAAAAAAATATATATGTTTTACTTTATCCTGTTTCCGCTCATTATATTTTGCTAAATTGATACTGTATCGTGTAAAAAATCAAATCAATTTTGACCGAAATCAAATACGAGGGGGAAATTAAATAAATTTTACAAAAGAAGATTCTAAAAGCATGAATTCATTTATGCATAGTACATAAGGAAGCTGTGCCACACTAATTGGCAGTCTACAAGTTTTAAAATAATTTTAGTAATGAATATTAAAACGCTTATGTTATCTAAACAACAGAAATTTTATAGATTATTGTGAACACCAGCTGTAAAAATGCTTAAAATCATTATTATTATTTTTTTTTTTTAAGTAAAAAAAGAAATAGAATACGCTGTGATAAAGAAAAGCTTATCAAGATAACATGAAGGTAGGAAATGCAACTTAAGTTACAGATCAGCAAATTAGAAATATGATTAAAAAATAAACTCTTTTTATTTTAAGTGCGTTTGTAACACATTCTGAAAGCGTCAACACATCTTTGTATGGAATTTCAGAATAGAAGGAAAAAGATAAATAAATACTTTATTCCTGTGCATTAAATCTCAATTACACATGAATTATGTAATATAGAGATTAAAAATAGATTTGCTAAATCTACAAAATTCATACTATAGTTTTCTTTGATAAAGAAGCAGTATTTAATATTATTTAACAAAAAAAATCTTATATATATATATATTATATATGTACAGAGCCTACTCTTAATAGTTATAAATAGTGCACGGAAGTGTTGAAATTCAAGGAACATTTTTTTAAAAAACAAAATTCATCTATCTTTAAAAGAAAAACAGGTCATTGTACTATGGGGGGAAGAGAATAATAAAAGCCAACTCAAATCAGAAAATGATTCGAGACATTGAGACAATGTTTTTACTCTATTTTCTCTCCTAAACCATTTTGAAAGACAATTAATTACAATAAAAAGAAGTTAATATGAGAAAAAAGTAATTTTAGAATAACAGATTTTTTAAAATAAATAAATAACCATTTATTATGACATAATATAGATGAATACAAATAAATAATTTTATTTTCTTATGGGAACCATTATGAAACGGATAAAATGTATATTTGTTTTAATGATAAATCCATGCTATACTTAAAACATTATAAAATTAATAAATGTTTATTTTGTTTGTTAGGGAACTAAGATTTAAATAAATGATTTGTTTAAAAATAATTGTTATAGAATAAACTAAAAATAATTTATTAAATTTTAAAAATGAAGGCCTCAAATAATTATTTGTATTAGAGTATAATCTCTAGTTTTACATTCAATGTTATTTTAAATGTAATAAATAGAGCATAAATATTTTCCTTTTAAAAGTGATAATTAATATTGATATAAAATAATTTATTGATACACAAGTTTTGGGGGAAATACCAGGTAATGGTTTTTCCCTACTTATAATAGGTCAGAGGTTCATGTTGAAGGTCGTTGAGTACCGTTGTAGAGTGACTGATACTTTAAACTCTATTGACCCTTAGATCCCTTTAGTACATCAGGTGTTAAAACAATCGACCTAATCCTAGGCTTAGGGACACTTCTTATTTCATTGTATTCGAACTTTTTTTTGTGTTATTGATTTTCTTTAAAATATCTTCATTTTCATTTATTTAAAAATCAAAACAACTTGGAATAAGGTTGACTGATTAAAAGTGTCATTTTTATTTCATCATAATAGGGTTGATGAACTTACAGGGGTGGTTACAAGATGTCTTTAAGTAGACATAATGTTAACTCTTGCAAAAAAAATATGCTTGCTTTAATATGAAAAAAATAGATGTTTATTCATAATATGCTTCGTGGCGTAAATTTGATCCGGAAAACCGAGAAAATAAAATCTAGTATAATTTATTTTCCCGCTTCTTTGATGGCATTATTGTTTTAATTTACCTATATGTTTTTTTTTTTCTTGTTAATATTTTTACGCAAAATATTCTGATTTTTACTACAACTGTTAAGTTCATTCTGTAATAAAAACATTTATTGGTATAAATATCCCTATTAAAACTAATTTACTTCTAGTAGTGCTAGTATATTCGTTCTAAAAGAGTTGAATGAACCCTACTAGTCCATTCCAGTATAGATTTTAATTAGTTCTAATATCTTTTAAACTGGTCAAAAGAAAAAAAAATCTAAGTGCTCTTAATGAAGGTGAAGGTTATTACAAAGAACAGTAATATCTTTACAGTTCATTACCAAGGTCAGAAACCGTTCATAGCCAATCCCTCTGGGTTCATAAACAACGAACAATTCTCCTGTCTTGTTTATAAACAATTAAACATTTCCCATGTTCATTAATATCTTTAAGAAGATGAGTCTAAAACAATTAAAATTATGGAGATTTTTTTTTTAAATATATTTTATTATTATTTAATCATTTCATTGAACTCGTTGACCTCTCTGATGTTTTATTTTCTAATATGAAATCTTCTCTTGGTCTCGAAATAATTGGAACTGGTTCATTCAGTTGCGATACGTTCCTCCTTTTAGCTTCTAGTTTTAAATTTTATATTTAGTTTTAGTAATAGTGCTATGTGTAGTTCCTAGTTTTTTAATTGTTCAATAGTTTATTATATATTTCCAAAATTATAAGTATAAAACAGACAAAATATAACTATGATTTATCGAATTAACTAAATATATAATTAAAAATAGATTTTTTTCACTTAATAATAAAAAGTTAATTTAATCCCTGTGGCAAAAAAGCTTAAATATTTTATAAATAAATTAGGTTTCATAAAAAAAAAATCTTAAATTAAAATAATTAAACCAAGGGAGTTGTTAAATATACAAAATGTTAACTTTTCTTCACTCTTGTACTGTGGTTCATTCTAGCGGATAATTTGTTAAAATATTTCGGTTTGTTATAAAGTTTATAAGTTTAAGTTAGCTGTGACATTTTTTTAAATAAATAGTTTACTGGAATATTTTAAATTTATGGATCTCAGTTTATATTACAACTTGACAAGTCTTTGTCGTTTTATAGTGAGTAATCATTTTATTATTATTTTATTATGAAATATTATAAAAATAAGCTTTTATCGTAACATGAATATGATTTTAGATAATCTGTATGGTTGTTAAGAAAAAGAAATCCTTTTTTTATTACATATAGGATCAAGATTAGCCAATTCTGGATGATAAAAAGTGAGCAGATCAAAAAACCTTACAAAAAAAATATATATATAAAATAATATTGAGTGGAGAGAAAAATAAATGGGATATATCAATGGGATGATTTATTAATGTTAGTTGTCGGAAATGGATTCTTTTTGAATGTGGGACTGTTATTTTTGAGTGGGCGTGGTGTCTTGTTGAATATACAGCGGGTATAGTTTGTGCTAAAAGGCGCTAACTCATTGCTATAGTCTTGGTTTTGGATTCTGCTGGCTGCAGAGGAAAACCCGTTGTGAATATACCCTCCAGCAAACAGGTTACACAGTTCCGCTCCTTTATATCCAATCACCTAACACATTCCTTCAGGCTCTTTAAATCCTTTTTTTTTTTTAAAAAAAAAAGGATTTAAAGAGCCTGAAGAGGATTTAAAAAAAGGATTTAAAGAGTCTGATTTTTTAAAAAAAAAAAAAATTACCAACGAGGCGAAAACTTCGCCGTTTTCTATTGTTTGCATTTCCGCTTTGTTTTCTTCTTTCTTTTTTCAAAAAAAAATAATAATGTCCTTTTTATCTTTTATCTTATACTAATTATTTAATAACATATTCTCATTACCGTTAGAGCGCGTATAAGAGAACGGTAAACTTGGGACATGCGCAGTTTTAATAACTAAACTGCGCTTGTGTCAAGTTAATCCCAGTCTGTTGATTGTTTCAATCATACCGTTAAGAAGTATTTAATTAGTGCAAGAACTTTTAAACTTAAAAAGTAATATTAAAATAAATGTTGCTTTAATTTTTACCGTTAAAACTAATAATATTCAAGCGAATAAAATTACAATTATTGCGAAGTTTGTTGTCTTAACACAATAAAAGATTAAATTTAATAAAGACTGTTTTCAATTACTTTAATTGATAATTTATAATAAATCTAGTAATTTAACAAAATGTTCAAAACCTAGTAATTTGAACAAATATTTATTTAATATACATTTTTTTTATAACCTATACTCTTGGAAAGTTTTTTTTTTAGTCAATTTCTTTATTGGCAAAAGTTAACAAGAGTGAGGGTAACTGCCGCCATTTTAATCTTGGAAAGTTAAAACGAGGGTATTGTAACGAGCGACACTTTGCACGCGGTTTCGTTCCTACTGTGGTTAGTGTCATCCCTTAATCAGTAAAGGATTAATGGATGGAGAGAATCAGCTGTTGGAGCGTTGGACTGGTAAGCAAGGGGCCTGCTTGTAGACAACGGGTCTGTTAGTGTGTAGTCCCAGTTTCTCCACCTACCTTCCTCTCCTCATTCATGGTGGCTCCAGTCTTCTAAGACCAGCTGATCTCTTCCGCGGAGTTCGTTCACCTCTCTCCCAGTAACACCTTCACACTCTTTCGCATCCTTCTTCATCTCTTGTACCTTTTTTTTCAAGGAACCCTTTTTACATCTTTTTTCCCTCTCTTTATAAACTCTACACACCATGTATAAATAAGTACAAAAGAACAAAAAAATGTCCTTCCGGAAAAAAAAAAATTAAATCCTTTTTTCATAGCTTCGATGATTCTACAGTATACTTCCTTTATTTTTTATTTTTTTTTTAAATGTTTAAAAATCAGTTATGAAAAGAGTTATTTCAGTTTAGTGAATATTTTGGAGATCGTTAACCTTTTGCAATATCTCTTTCGTAATTTTTAAAAAAGTCTAAAAACTATCCAAAATAATATATTTTCTATTTTATTATTGAAAACACCGATGCATTTATGTGGTCTTTGCAATTATGTTACTCTTTAAAATGGAATATGCATCAATTAGTAGTTAAATTTCCAAGATAATAGGCAATAAAAAGAAATACATCTTAAAACTACACGATCTAATATGAAAATTAGAATATTATACCTTTACCCAACGATATATCAATAAATATATCACACTAGTACATAACATGTAGAATAAAATAATAAGTATATAAATATATGTACGCACATTATTTTAAATTGAAGTTTGTACACATATTTTTTCACTTACAAAACTATGTATTTTTAAATAAATTTCTTTTATATTTAGCTAGATTTATCTTTAAATTTAATATTGTTATTTTAACTAGAGAGAAATTCTATACAAAACTTTATTAATTTTAGTAGCCATGTTTTTTGTTTTTTTTTATAAAAGCACATAATTTATTCTTCTATTATTAATCAATTTATCTGATCGCAATCAATTTATCTTTTAGTAGCATGCGTTATTCAACTATTTCGATATTTTTTACATTTAATTATTGCATATATTTAAAAAAAAATTGTTTTCATTGAATTTATTTAAAAAAAAAAAATAATAAAAAAATAAAAATTTGTTTTTCTAACAATTGTTTGCTAAACAATTAATAGGGGTTCAATTTGATTTAAAGGAAAAGGGGGTTTTTTAGTCAAATTATTTTTTTTCGTTAATGTTTAACTTTATAACTTGGTTAATTTCTTATGACATCATTTGTCGTTAAATTTAAGTCAATGATTTGATTTTGAGTTACATTGAATATAAAGTTTATTGAAATAGTTGGTCGAGTGTTATTTAGTGGATGTGGAGTAAACCGTGCTAGTCTCCACCCAGACTCACAGACTCTTGTCTGTTCCAGATATTGCTTTATACTAAAAACCCTACCCGTAGTATTTTGAACGGTTCAACGACCTTATTCCAATAAAGAAAAAAAATAGAGAGAAGAGAAAGAGAAAAAAAAAGTTTAAAAAAAATTCATCTGAGCCAAACTGTGGCTTCCATTCCTATACTTCCTGCATCTCATCTCATCTTAGCTCCGCTAAACCCTCTGAATAAATAATCATATCATTCTTCTCTTATATATACGGGTAGATAATACATAATACATTAAATAAATAAAAAATATATATTACATAAATAAATGTATTATATTTTTACTAATACATATTATAAAATTCATTAACATTCTTGCTGTAAGTGATAATATTAATAGAAATAAAAAAAGAGTTGTTTGTATATTAATATAATATCGAAAAAATATAAATATATAAACAAATAAATAAAATAATGAAACAAATTTTAAATAAACAGCTTGGTAACATCCGCGTCACGAGGGGGTTCAAGTCCGTCGTTTCGCTTCCACTGCTGGAAGCATCTTCAGGGGTGTTGTGCATCGTGGTGTTGACTCGAAGCAAACACAGGATGTACTTCAACCCCTTCGTGACGCGGATTTCACCGGAAAACCAAGCTGTTTATTACGAGTCTACCCGCGGAAACCTACGCACCAAATTTTAAACAGTAAAATTAACTAGAAAAACCCATTTAAAAAATGTATTTTTATGAGTTCTTTATTAACATAGAATTTTTCGCTTTTACTCTTGTTTTTGTGGTTTTAATACTTCTTAAAGAAAAGAGCGGAACGTCAAAGAAAAAATGGTTTTATTATTGTAAACCCAGAAAAAGCCAAGTTTTGTGGATTTTCCAAATGATTGCGCGGCGTGTCTTTTTTAAGGGAAAAGCCGTGAAGTGTTTAAGACTAAGGATTTTCACTTTGTTGATCGTCTGAACTGGCGCGGCGTGTTATCGGGTAGGAAATCCCGCCACGTTCCTTCAAAAGAAGTTTTGTTGTTGAAATATTTAAAAGGGATTTTTACTTAATCTTAGAAACTTGGCGGTTTTTTTCAACATTGAAAATTAGTTTTAATTTAAATACTTGTAGATAGCGTTTGCGTTACTCCACTCGTAATTCAGTTGAAACAAAAGTTCAAGCTGTTTAACATTATCTGGCTTTTTGTATTTTTCAAATCCCTGTGAAGGGTGAAGGTGACTTATTTCACACATTTCATCGTGTAAAATGTACAAATTCGCCCTTTTCTCCGTCATATTTCACACATGTCATCGCTTAGAATGGAAATATTAGCCTATTCCCCTTCCCCTCCTCCCTTCGCCCTTCATGTCATGTTAAAGTTAATGCTTAAATAATCTTAATATTCAAAGAATGAAAAGGAAAAAGGGAACATATAAAAAGATAAATGATAAGTAAACTAATTTAGATAATTTAAGTTTTATACTTTTAACATAATTCGATGAAGATACTAAGAAGTAGGACACTTTAAGATACTTCAGTTACTGAGAAAATATACTAAGAAGTAGGACACTAGTTAAAAGGGTGACTAAGTCCCTTGATAGAGTGAAAGTTCCAAGTTCGACCTTGTTAGTGTTTGTTTAGGATTTTAAAAGAATAAAAAGGATCATAATAAAAAGTATTAAGTTAAATAAAGATATTGTACGTTTTAAGAAAAAAGATAATATGCGTATGAATACTTAAAAGTTGCTTAGAAGTATTCAAATATCTTATCTCTAGTCTTATCTCACTTTATCTTAGTAATGTGTTTATTTTAAGAAACTTTTACTGTCATTTTATTACTAATTTTAATGTTATTTAAAGATTTATTAAGTTATTATTATTAGTATCTTGCAATCTCTATAAAGTATATTATCCTCCTTCTATAGAAAGATACCGTCAATGGTGCACAAACTGCTGGTTCCCGGGCTATGGACATAGTATTTGTTACAATGGGACCCCCTCTCAGCGTTTGGACACCGAAAACAAAGACGTAAGTAGATTTATGTGTTCATCAAAACCAAAGAAAGAAGTTTCCAGAAGAAAACAAAATTTTCAGGGAATAAATAGTCAAGCATGAATGTTTTTATTATTTTTTTATTTTTATTTTTGTAATGTTAAACAAATTTTTAATTATGCTTTATCTGGAGAAATAATGCATGCAATTGTTTAAAAAAAAATTTCAACACAAACATACAGCGCGGGATGAGATAAGCATTTGATTTTATAATATATTAATTTATTTAATATTTACACATTTTAATTAATTAAAATTTAAAAGTTTGTCAATGCTATTTAATACAAAAAACTAGTGTTTAATTCTATCGTCATTCCTCGTATTCTTAAAAGAGCGATTGAATCATAAACATAATATAAAAAATAACTCGTAAAACGTACATGATTTGTTAAAAAAATGTGTTTTTATTTTTTTCTACATTTAGTTTGTATAGTTGATAATATTTTATTAAGTTAGTTGTATTATTTTTATTTGCTTTTTAATATTGGTTTATGACTAAAATATACTGAATATATCTTTTAAAAATAATATACACATTACTATGTTATTGAGTTCTGCAGGCATTCGTAATTATAATATAAATAACTGTAGTTGGCTGGCTATATCATATCATAGTCAAGTTATTTTATCTTCTAATAAATTAAATTATGCATAAATAAAAACATCAGTGACCTTTCTTATTGTTATTTGTTTCGTTGCGCTAATTTAATAATCTAAACTAATGAAATACTACAAAATAAATTAATATTTATGTCAAAAATCAATATTTTATGTATTATGTACAATTATTATTTATTTTAAGTACGAAGTTTATGAGGAAGACCACCATATTCCATTTTTTATTTATAAATATGTTTTTTTTTTTTTTTTTTTTTAGATTTATAATAATATATTTGATTTTATGTTTAATGATTTCATCTTGTTTTTTTATTTATTTCTATATATTTATAATAATGTATTTGAGTAGTAAACTAATATAACTATAGAAATATCACTTTTTGACTTTTTATCTCGGCTAAAAGTTCTTTTGAACTATTATAATTAATTTTAAAGATATAAATCAATATTCGTTGTAAAATTATCCCTTACAATTTTAATTAGATTATTTGCTAATAAATAAATTTAACTGTCCTTAATATATTTCACATATCAATTTGTAAACTAAAAATATATTCATTAATTCATTCCGAATAAAATGTATTCTTTAAAGTTAAAAAATTGATTTAATTTTTCGGTTAGCAGTAGTTATTGTTAATCCTTTTCAGCTCTGAGCTACCAAAGTTCGGTTCCTTAAGCCTCCTCTTCATTCAATTTTTTTTACGTCACTTTGAAATAAATGGTGGGGGAAGATAGTAGAGTAGAGGGGGTAAGGAAGAAGGTCGTCTAGTTAAAGACTCATCAGCTACCTACCAAAGATCTAAGTCCTTCTTCAGACCTCATCAAGAGTACTTGCAAGTTGTAGAACTATCTTTTGCACTTAAGATAAACCCTCTAAGTTCATCACCTTGCTATTTCTTTTTTTCTCTTTCTTATACTTCAACCGGACTGATGATTTGTGCAATGAATATACCTCAAGAACGAATAAGAAAATTTAGGTTAATATCTTTTATCGGTTTTATATATTCTTTGTTTTAAAGTTGTATTTACATATTAAAGATTATAAATTCAAGAAATCTAAACAGCGATATTTAAAAGAACAACGTAACTGTTCCAATTATAGTTAATATCTTGGAAAAAAGTTATTACATTTAATTTTCTTTGTTTTATTAGTTTACGAATTCAATGTGATATAGTTATCCTGTCTTGTTTCTTTATCTGTAGATTTTAAATTTTTTCTATTACGGAAGTATATTTAGTGTGCATTTTGGTATATTGTTACAGAGTTGAGAGTGAAAAGTTGGCATGCCTGGAGGCTCAGCATCATTCACCACACAGGCCACTGGAGCTTGTCTTCACAAATCTATCTGTATCTGTTGAGAAGAGACACATTCTTAAAGATGTTTCCGGTTTTGTCAAACCAGGACAACTTCTTGCCGTCATGGGTCCATCAGGTAAAATATATTTTACTTAAAAATAATTAATTATTTACGTGAATATCAATATCATCTAATAGTCCATACGTAAAAGCGATAAAAGCTAGAACCTATGTAAGCTAGACGCCTGCGTTGGTAGATTTTATCCGTGGCTTTCCAGGGCAATTTTGCTCGAAACCATTAAAAAGTTATTAGGAACGTAGTCCAAAGTCATAAAGTTTGTTATTGTTTATAAATTATCCTTGTAATGCGGCGTTTGTATCCTAAAGATAACATTATCTTAGTTTCTATATTTTTTTTTTTTTTTAAGTGTTGAAAATCACGTTGTAGTTAATTTTTAATATACTTAAATTACTATAAAATTATAAGATATTTAGTATTTTAATCGATAATATTTTGTAATCAAGCCACTAATAAATACTCTTTAGATATGACTACATAACGTATGACATAATTTTTTTTTTTTTTTTTAGCATAATATATGAGTTTATTATAAGGGTGTAGTATTTAAACTATCTGCGTGAATAAATTAAAATATCAAAAGCTTACTCTCAATATTATCTTGAATTAAAAATTTGTTCCACGTTTTATAAACAGTAACAAATACATACATAATTTGAATACTTGTGAATGAGGCTTAGTTTTGTGTTAGGTTGGCAGCCTTGTTTCTTTTTCTAGTAATATTTTTTTATCTCATCAATTCTTACTCGCATTTTGGATTTGCAATTATTTTAATTCAGTGCTAATTAGTACAACGCTAGTGGCCATCAACAACATACTTAAAGAAAAAAAAAAACCTAAATCAAGAGGTAATTGAAGTGGTCGTCAACAAGTTTCAAGTTAAGCCTTTTTTCCATTCAAATTTTTGATTTAAAAAAATGTAGGTTAAGCAGTCTTTTGGCTGGGTGAGATTTTAGGATCTTCCATTGTCCTAGGTCCTAGATTATAATACAGACCCAGGAAAAGTGATATGTCCTCTTGAATTTATTTACTCTACTTCATTTTCCTTTTTTTTATTTGCTAATAGATTTATAAATATAATAATTGCTGTTTTATTAATGCACACTCATTTTACAATAATTATAAAATTTCTATAATTCGACTTGTACTAAGACCTTTCTAGTAATATGTAGTACTTCTATAATTCAAAATCTCATGCACTCCCTATTTCTTCTATTTTCCCGCGTTGACAAAGTTAATTATAGTTGTAAAACAAGTATAGTTTATATATTGGTATGAAATGGTTAATAAACTGACTGCTTAAGTTCTTTTAGAATAAATTTAAGAAATATCTGACATGTTTTTGGCTTTTTGTTGTACAGGTTGTGGTAAGACTACTCTGTTGAATTGTCTTGCCGGTAGAGTAAAGCTGGACTCTGGTTGTATAAGGCTCAACCGAGAGCGACTATCCAAGAGATGGAAACGGAAAATTTGCTACGTACTTCAGCAAGATGTCTTCTTCCCAGATCTCACTCTTAGACAGACTCTCGAGGTAAACATATATTCAATAAACTAATCTTTTCCCATAGTTGATTTTAGATTTTTGATTTTAGATTTTAGATCTTCCAGTGGTATTAGGGTAATTAATGGATGAAATAATCCACTTGTGTAAATTACCACCATGGAACATATCCCACCTATCTAGGAATCAAACCCAGATTTTTTTTAGGTGTTTGAATTTTTAGATATACAGCTCTCTTTACTATCACGCCATTAAGATTCTTATTATAAGAAGAGTGGATTATGATTAAAAATAAAAACATATATAGGATAAAAGAATATTTTAATATAACATGACAGGTTTAGCATTGTACTTTTGATATATAAAAAAGATCTCTTTTAAGTCTATTTTCATTGTAACAAATGGTGAAACGTATTTTATTCCAAAGCAATGTTATTTTATTATTTAAACGTTTAAATATTGATGTATAACCAACGTTTTATCTATATATATAAAATCCAAATACCACTCACTGACTGACTGACTCACTGACACATCACGATATCTCTGAAACCATTGTACCTACGACCATGAAATTTTGTAGGTGCGTTCCTCTAACCTCTTAGGTGCTCGCTAAGAAATATTTTTAAAATCTGACATCTTGATTCAAAATGGCGGTCATGTATACACAAAATTCTACAAGACAATATCTCCGGAACTATTTGCACTAGAACCTTAAAATTTAGAAGTTAGCTCCTTTTTATGAAGTTAGTAACTTTAGATAAATGGTGTACCAAGCGGGCATTTTGATTCAAGATGGCGGCCATATATATATAAAAGTCAACGTATGTGTGTATGTTCTTTNATTGCTTAATTTTTTTTATTCAAAAAAGCAATAAATTAAAATAATTTCATAGCGTAAGTGAATGTATCTTTTTTTTAAAAAAAATGAGTAATACTCGGTGTGATTACATAAAGCTAAAGTAGATTTTGTAATAGTATGCGCTCATTATTATGCACTTATACTCTGTAATAATCTTTGAAAGGTTTTATTTTATTTTTTTTCTTAAAAATTTAAATGTGTTAATTGCACTTTGAATAGAAATTTAATGATGTGAATAAGTAAAGAATTAGTTATTTACTATGATTAAATTGATCATCATGAAAATAAAAATGTAAAATTGTGTTTTTCAATTGTTTTATGTATGTGTATTAAAATCAAATCTATAGTTAGCTAAACAAAAGAATGTACTTAACAGTTAACAGGTAATACCATCTGGAAGATAGCCAATCAGTTCACAGTTCTAAGTATGTCTTACTATCATTTGTTGGTTTTAACAATATGTCATTTGTCAAATACAAATACAAATACATTCTTTTGTATACTGATACTGAACTATTTAAATCAAAGAACTAATTTGAACCTTCTTCTATTATTATTATTACATCAATTATGTTTACTTTATGAGTGCATTGCTCTGAATGTCTGTCTGTATGAAGTAGAGATAGCGATTGAAATAATTTGACCTCGAGACGTTGGGGAGAAGTTAGTTATGCAAGTACTAAGTACCATACCTTGTATGACCCACATTTTGAGAAAAAGAAATTAAATAATATTTTAATAAAAAACATAAATTTCTTTAAGCGAGATAAGGGGAAGTAATAGTAAACATAAGTATAAATTAATCTTAATAGTATTGATTTATATTTTATGGTATACATTCATAATGATGGTAAACTGTATTAACAAACACTGCTACTAGTTCAATTGATCAGTATATTGTCAAACCATAATTAATAAAAATATAAGGGTACACACCAGTTTCAACTAGACATTTATGGCCAACATAAAGTAAAATAATAATAATAAAGTAAAATAATTTGTATGCTTTCCTGGTAGTTTATAAACTTATCAAATATAAAAACACTCCGTAGCGAAGCACGGGTATCCAGCTAGTTTCTATTATAAAACATGTTTATTTTAAGTTTCTTAATATTTGTTTTTCAATTATGTTTTTCCAAATTACACTAATGAATTTCTTTTCACAAGATAAAATTACTTTTAAAACCTGCCAACTTACAAACACCATAAAATTAAATTTAATGGATTTGTATGTATATTAAAAGTATTAATCGGTGACTTAAATGGTCCATTTTATGATCAAAATGAACCCATAAACATTCTGGGGGACGTTTATTATTGTCTTTATTTTCGAGTGCAACTACCTTCACAGTTTTACACTGACTTTGAAAGTGGTTTTTGGCTAAAAGCCAATTTTCCCTCTTCCAATCATAAGGGATTCCATTACATAATCATTACACGTGGTAGGAAATGCCAAATTTAAAAATAGTATTTTTGTATTAAATTTTTAGAATTAAGCTTTTAATTAAATAGTAAACTAAATAAATACAATTATCCTCTTTGATTGGCTGAGATAAGTTGTCATTTATTTTTATATGTTTTCCAACAACATATTTTTTTATTGTACCTTTCAATGGTTCCAATCAGCATCATCGTGTTGGCTTATTAAATGTATATTGGCTTACTAAGTACTATTTTTTTCTAAAACCTAATTAAAATCTAACATTTTTTTAAATTATTGGCACAATAGCAATATATTTACTTTTTTCGATTAATTCTTTTTTTATTATTTCAAATTCAATACAATTGCTTAATTTTTTTTATTCAAAAAAGCAATAAATTAAAATAATTTCATAGCGTAAGTGAATGTATCTTTTTTTTAAAAAAAATGAGTAATACTCGGTGTGATTACATAAAGCTAAAGTAGATTTTGTAATAGTATGCGCTCATTATTATGCACTTATACTCTGTAATAATCTTTGAAAGGTTTTATTTTATTTTTTTTCTTAAAAATTTAAATGTGTTAATTGCACTTTGAATAGAAATTTAATGATGTGAATAAGTAAAGAATTAGTTATTTACTATGATTAAATTGATCATCATGAAAATAAAAATGTAAAATTGTGTTTTTCAATTGTTTTATGTATGTGTATTAAAATCAAATCTATAGTTAGCTAAACAAAAGAATGTACTTAACAGTTAACAGGTAATACCATCTGGAAGATAGCCAATCAGTTCACAGTTCTAAGTATGTCTTACTATCATTTGTTGGTTTTAACAATATGTCATTTGTCAAATACAAATACAAATACATTCTTTTGTATACTGATACTGAACTATTTAAATCAAAGAACTAATTTGAACCTTCTTCTATTATTATTATTACATCAATTATGTTTACTTTATGAGTGCATTGCTCTGAATGTCTGTCTGTATGAAGTAGAGATAGCGATTGAAATAATTTGACCTCGAGACGTTGGGGAGAAGTTAGTTATGCAAGTACTAAGTACCATACCTTGTATGACCCACATTTTGAGAAAAAGAAATTAAATAATATTTTAATAAAAAACATAAATTTCTTTAAGCGAGATAAGGGGAAGTAATAGTAAACATAAGTATAAATTAATCTTAATAGTATTGATTTATATTTTATGGTATACATTCATAATGATGGTAAACTGTATTAACAAACACTGCTACTAGTTCAATTGATCAGTATATTGTCAAACCATAATTAATAAAAATATAAGGGTACACACCAGTTTCAACTAGACATTTATGGCCATTCCGCAGATAATGAATTCATCTAATTTAATTATAAGATTTCAAATTTTATGTTCGATTTGTTGACTTTTATTAATGATAGTTGTTATCCCACATCATGGTTTTAAGTTGAGATAAAACATTATAATAAAGTCATCCTTTTCAATTGATTTATCCTTTTATCCTGCTCTGTTTTTGGTAGTTGTAACTTTTTTTTATATTATTTATTATTTTTTTGTTTACAGTATGCAGCCCTGTTGAGGTTACCCGACACATTGTCTACAGCTCAGAAAATGCAATACGTTGATCACATCATAGATGTACTAGATCTGGGAAACTGTCAAGACACAAGTAAGTTGAAATTACCATAATGTTCATTATTATTCAGTATAAGTTATAGCATTACTTATAAGTTATATAATAAAAGGCTCTAGGATCCTCGTTTGAAGACTTGTAGAGCCAGTGTTTATGCACAATCTTACAAATTTATTAAGATCGCCTTCAATTTATTAATTATATTATACCCGCAATACTTCTATGCACTGTTTATCCTGCTCATAGTATCTTTGTTTCTTTTTAATTACGTTCAACTAATTTATTATTATTATTTTTTATTTATTTTTTTTTTATAGTTATTGGTGATTATATTAAACGAGGATTATCTGGTGGTGAAAAGAAACGAGCCAACATTGCCTGCGAACTTCTTACTAACCCAGCTCTCATGTTACTTGATGTAAGTATTCTATTATTTTATATTACTTTTTTAAGCTATTAAAAATTATTTTATTGTTAAACCAGTATTATTTATTAGAAAATAGGGTGCATGACAAACATGTAAACATGTCAAGTCCTCAAGTTTTATGTTCAATTTGTTATATTGGGGTAGTGAAAGCATGCTGGGCCCATAACCATTTGTTTTAGTGCAATCGCTTATATTATATAGATCATTACAACTAAACTCGACTGCTGCCCGGAAAGAACTCGACTGTATATTTGTACATTAAGTTTGACAGTAACATTACTCGCTAATTGTAAAAACATTCTATTAATACAGAAATAAAATATTACCCCAACAAATTATTAATGTGTTAGTAATCGTTGTACATCATTGTTTAAAGTTGGGATAATTCATTGTATTAGTAAATCATCCTTTTTTGATTAATTTATCATTTTTAACTTACAGTTTTGTTGCTATATTTTAACAAATTAAATACTTTTCATTTGAAATAGAGAGAAAAAAGTAATGATATCGTGTATAATGAAGAGATAATTAATTTATCTTTTTTCTTCTTTTTTTAGGAGCCGACCTCCGGACTTGATTCACACGCTGCTTATAGCCTTATGTCTTGTTTAAAACGCTACGCAGAGAAGGAAGGTAAAACCGTCGTAGTTACAGTTCACCAACCCTCGTCACAGATATTCCACATGTTTGACAAGTTGCTTCTTCTCTGCCAGGGTAGAACTGCTTACTTCGGAGATTCAGCTAAAGTGGTCGATTTCTTCAATTCAATAGGACTTACCGTTATGCCTCACTACAACCCCGCCGATTTCATATGTAAGTTTGTTACTTATTCATTTTAAATGTTTTATATAGAGGTAAAAACTTATAAACCAGACATCAAAGTTTATCTTTGAGTTATTAGTACAGGGAGTAAGGTTACTTTGATATTAGATTCAAATCCTTGCAGTGAGATGGATTTTTTATGTATACATTAGTAGTAGATTACCTTTTTCCCCTAATTTTGCTTCCATTTATATTTTTTTATGGTCTATAGGGTATTCATTTAACAATTAATTCTTTACATTAAATTTTATATTCCTCCTTCCTATTTTATGTTAATAATAACTAACCATTATTTTTTTAAATACTTTTTAACACTTGTTATTCTTTGTTTTACAGTGGAACAAGTTAAAGGTAGTGAAGAAATGAAAGAGAAGATTATAGCTGCTTCTAAGGAAGCGAGACTTCAACCTGACTATCCTCAAGAACTCCTTCCTGACTACTATAACCAGAACCTCTGTGACAAATATATCAATCACTTTCACAACACTCCAGAGCACATACATTCCAATGGTGAGCCTCACAAATATTTCAAAAGTTTTTCAATCTTTCATTAAATGATTGTTAGTGTTTAATTTATAATTTTTGATAATTGAAAAGTTCTTAAATAATTAAGAAATTCCCCATTTATGTTATTATCTACTTTTACCTGACTCTCATCAACTCATCAACATTTTTTTTTTTTTTTTCTAACAAAATCAAAAATAGATTTAATTTATAATAATATTTACATTATTTATTTGATTATTTTTTTGTTCAGGTGGTATGAGGTGCGAATGTAATAACCAAAACCTATGGCCAAGTTTAAACGGTAAACCAGATTCAAGACCTAACTCTGATTCAGTCTGCGTTACCGTTGGATTTGGAGAGACACCAGAATCACAAGGAAACATCTACTCATCCGTTGCTGGTAATTAGACACTTTTAATTTACTTAATTTTGTCAAAATTTATTACTCTGCTGAATTTTATCTGGCTAAAGATGTTAATTACTGCATTATATGTCTAGAACTGCTGTAATGTTTGATCAAGAATAGCTTTAAATTTTAAGGTGCAAGTTTCGATCGATAGGATCCTTAAATGCAATCATACTTGCATCAAGAATCTTACTTGTATAACTCACTGTAAGCCATCAATGGATGTGCAATGGCTACTTTGGCTTAGCACAACTCAAGCAAAAATTCTGCTATGTTCTGTGAAAGAATATTTCAGCTAGATAGTAATTCAGTGCATTGAATATAATATAGGATTTTAACATTTATTGATTTTTGTTTACAGCTAAAGAAGAAGAAGGCAAATCATTATGGTTTGATAATCAGTCACATGCTTCCTCATCAGTCAGCAGTAGTGAAGATGATATCAGCTGGCAATGGCCCACCTCCTTCTGGACACAGTTTAAAGTAAGTTGTCAAAACTTCTTCGTTTTTTGTTTTCATCCTGTTTGTGCTACCGCTATTATTCATTTCATCATCTGCTATCTTCGTCTTCATTATTATTTTTAATATTTCATTTTCTTTTTTTTTTTATAGGTACTAAGCCAACGGAACTTCCAAGAGGCACGACCAAGGATGTTATCCAAATTAAACTGGGTTCAGACTGTAGCTTTAGGTGTAATGGCCGGATCATTATGGTTTCAACTTCAAAGGAATGAAGAATCCCTTCATGACATCCAAGGATGGATGTTCTTCTCTACTACTTATTGGATGCTTTTCGCTCATTTCGGAGCACTCTCTTCTTGTAAGTTATTATAAATACCTTTGTTATTACTCTTTTAAATAACTTTATTCTTGAAATATTATAAATATTACCTTTTTGAAAGTTTAAAGCTAATTTTGTTTTGACTTTGTTATTTACAGTTCCTCCTGAGAGAGAAGTAATAAACAAAGAGAGGCAATCAGGAGCCTACCGGTTGTCTGCTTATTACCTAGCCAAGATGGTGGGAGAATTACCGCTTACGATAACATTACCGGCAGTTTATCATCTCATATCATATCCTATGCTTGGTTTGCACAGTACTACAGTCTTCCTTACGCTTTTAGGCTTCCTTCTACTCAACACTATAGTTGCACAGGTAAATATTTACAAAAATAAAAAAAAAATAAAAGAAAAAAAAAATCCTTTATAATAATTGTCCAAGGAATTGATGAAAAATCAGTTTTAGAGAATATTATTTATTTATTTATTTAAACAAAATGTTTTACGAGCCCTCTACAGCCTAAGCCACGTGAAAGGCGCTCTTTAGAGTACAATGTACATATTTGACAGACAAATAATATAATAAATTTAAGATAAATAACAGAGATACAATGTTTAAATTAATACATATTAATGTTTAAATTAACGAGAAATGATTGATAATTATTGTCTTATTTTTTAGAGCGTTGGGTTCTTTGTTGGAGCTTGCTGTATGGACATGCAGGTGTCCATTACTATAAGCGCACTCTACACGCTTGCTACTCAACTATTTGGTGGTTACCTAGCTACTAATATACCGCCATGGTTAAAGTGGATGCAGTACTTCAGTATGATACACTATGCATACCAGAATATGCAGATTGTTGAATTCAGCGAAGGATCAAAAATACTGTAAGTCATTTATCTTTATTAATTTATATTTAAAATATAAATTAAAATATATTACAATATGAATAATTTTTTAAAATTAATTTTAATAATAACATTGTGTCTTAAGAAAACCTTTAACAAAGTTTACTTCAACAAAGCCATCAGCTCTCTCTAAGTTTGGCTCCTTTTGCCATAACCTTCTATACAACCCTTAAGTTAACCTTGGGTTCATTGCTCACATTTGCCCTGCTGGCTAATAAATCAATGGCTGCTGCTAGTTTAAACAAACTTTCTCACACTGTCGCTTCAAACCTGACTGGTGGCGTGTCCCTGTGTAAAATAGCCAATATAATTTCTGTTGCTGACTTGGTGGCGTGACTCATTTGGCCCCGTGTGGAGGGTCCTGAATCACCTTTTAACAACGAGCTGATTTCTCCAGTACAGCAGATAAACTGACTATTTGACTTTGTTTATAAACTAAATAAGAGGGAAAACATGTGGCGACATGACCATAGCTTTATAAATACTTTGTTATCAATCTATATAGCCCAAAATGCAAACTGTGAATCCAGCTTTACACTTAATATAGCGTTGATTTAGGTTATATTATGGTTATTTATCATATTATTGAGACATGTTTTTCTTCAAAACTTCAAAATTCTTTTTCTATTATTAGTTGTATAGTAATAATAATCAATTTTTTTTATTTTTGTTTACAGTTGTGGACAGCAGAGTAAATTTGACATTTGCAGTCAAGGCAACAACACTAAGTACATTCCTGTTTCAGCCATATTGGAATCGGAAGGGGCGCACCTTCCTCTTTGGGCCAACACGCTTGTTCTTCTTCTGTTTCTCGTCATATTCCGTCTTCTCGGGTACATAGTTCTAAGGTACTTCCGAGCACCTAAGTAACCTCGACTAAAACCTTCCGCAGATATTCCAGGAGTCTGCCTTTAAAAGTCTACCAAATAAGTAATTCCTACTACTATTATTATTTTTTTTTTTTAGAGATAGCTACTTACAATGTTAAGTAACTCTAAGAAAAAGAAGAAACCCATTTTTCTGTAAGATTTTATTTTGTATAGTTATTTATTTCTTTAATTTCTTTGCAGAAAAACAAAACAAAACTGAATTAATAATTAGTAAAATGAAAAAAACAAATTCCATCAAATGTAAAAGACAAAGAAGTACTTACTGAATTTATTATGATTTTTTATCCTTTTATTTTATTTTTTTTTTATTTTAATTTTCTATTTATGGTCATCTTTATTTTTTTACTTAAGTCTGATCTTTTTATAAGTTCCTGTTATTTTTTAAAAACATATGAAAAAAAAATTGAGTGATTGTTGTCTTTGAATTTTCTTAATTTAAGTTTTTACTTCTTGTTCCAAGGGACTCCTGGAATGTTTAAAACAAAAATTGTTTATAAATGACTTCAAAAGTTATTTTAAAAAATTGCTTACTTTCCCCGGTTAAATTGAGAAAAAATAAATTTCCCCTTTATTTCTTGGCTGTGAACGCCCCTCCTTCCCCCTCCCATCAAAATGGCTGTGTATAAAAAATAAAATAATATATAATGCATATATAATATATAATTAAATATAAATTATTTAAAAAAAAAAATGAATTTTTCCTCCAGAAGGGAGGAAAAATTAACTTTCCACCCTAGTTTAAAGGGAGGAAAGCATCCCATTACAGCCTAGTCGTGAAAATCGTGGCGGAAAGTAGAAATCGTGGCGGAAAGTAGAAATCGTAGTGGAAAGTAACAGTAGAGCCAACTTATTAATCTTAAAAAAATCAGTGTTGCCTGTTTCGTAACTATAATAGCAGTTTTTTTAACTCAATGACTCGACAGGTTAAAAGCTTTTTTATTAAATATTACAGAGTTTAAATGACACGTACTTTTGATTGCCGTGATACTTTAATTTTTATCGTCATTTTAAAATGTCGTATGACTTCATAACTGAGTTTAAACAA
>KZ651044.1:584264-604929 GCA_001010745.2 Gerris buenoi
AAATTTAAATAAATTATTTACATCAAGTAAAAAAACTCTTGAATACTTTGAAATTATAATAAAATGTGTCAAATTTTAACATGAATTCTTCATTCAACAAAAAAACCCTAATTAATAATACAATTTCATTTTATGTTTTAGAATATATATATATTCTTTAATAATTTGTTACTTAACTTCCTCAAATTTAAAATTTATTAGATTTGCCTTCGAAAAATTCATATAAATCTAATTTATGATAACCTAAAAGCAAATCCGTATTTAACAAAATTACATTATACTCGTTTAAAAAATAAATTCATAATAAAATTAACCTATTTGATTCAGGTAAGTCAATTAACATTTTTGAAAAATGATTACCCTAAAATTATCCCTAATAATATATATATATATTATGTATTTAACGAATGACACACTGATCTTAATTTTAAAATTTTATATCTAATATTTACAAAATGTAACTGGTACGATCCCTTAATTATATATTGTAAGGAGCTGACAATATTGTCTTCATCCTTATCTAATATATTTCAAGGAATATTTGACTCAGTTTCCATTTTTTGACTAGAATTTCCACTCATTTTCTTCTTTTTTTTTGAAAAAAAAAGAACAAAATTGCGTAAAAGAAATTTATTTAAATAACCGTCTTTTTTTATTTTGTTAAGACACTCTTTGAGAATGAATTATCCTTTTTTTTAAGAACAGTTATGACACAATTTTATTTATCTTAAATTATTAATTTAAGATACATATTATATGATGACTAGAATTTTAAAAATACAATTATCCTTAAATAAAAACTTAATTAATTAATTTTACAGCTATAAAAAAGGGAGTCCTGAGATATAAAGGAGAAGAATTATGTGATATTTAAATATAAATATATGACTTTTTTTTCGTTTGATATTATTATTATTATTTTTTATGAAAAAGTAATAATGAAGATTCAGAATTTTAAATTAATTATACTCTACACTTATTAATTATTCTCAGCACTATTACAATTATTTTTGCGTAGATTGTTATTATGACTGTGTGGTCATGAAAAATAAAAAATATTTATTTATTTTTATTATTAAAATAAAAGAAGTAAGTATTCATAATTATATTTCTGTTACCTGAAAATCATTAAACAACAATTAAATAATAAATAATTATATACGTGAAGATTTAAATGATGGAATTATAGAGTTATTCTAAAATAATTGATTTAATAATTAAATTAATAACTTATTGAATTATTTAATAATTGTTTAGTTCTTAACATTAAAGAATGCGATGTTAAAACTGAATAATTCTAAATAAGGCTGTATGATTTTATGTTTGTAAGTATATGCATGCAAATAAAACTGAAAAAAATATAAATGCAAATATCTGCTTAGTGTGAATTAAATCGGCAGACTTGTTTTAGATGAATAAATTTAATTCTTCAATTTTGGGTCTTTAGGGATCCTTAATAATTAAAAAACACTGAATAAATTTATATTCCGAAATGAAGAGTTCATATATTTTAGAGTAGTACAAAATAGTAAATGTTAGTAACAGATCAATATCATAAACCATTATTTTACTTTTCATTGGGTCATGTTTAATGTTTTTTTTATGAAGGTTTGATAAATAAAGAATGGTAAAAAGGTATCTATCAGCCTTTTTTATAGCCATTAATGAGATTGGTGTGGAAAAAGATCTTCTTCCTTTAACTCAAAATTGAACTTATATTATTGTGATGGTAAGACTTTGGTTCAAATAAGAACACTTAAGCTTCTCTGAAACATAAGTTCTTGTCTGAATATTATAATAAATATAAACCAAAATTCTATCTAATATAGGGTATGTACAGACATACCTTGAAACTCAATAGTTTCAAAGCTTGGAATAAAGTTTTGGCTTTTGGAACAAGTTTATATTTTGACGATCAATTGACTTTTTATTTCTGGATAAGTATCATAAGGATAAAACTTAATCAAGTCGAAGTGTGTAATTGTTTTGTGATAAAAATATGTCGCATTTTAGAATAATTTTGAAATGCTGACTATGACACTAAATTAAGTTTATCAAAATTAATTTGTAGAAACACCCCCAGACTCTTAGTTCCCAGTTTTTATTTCACCACCATTCATTAGACCATGTACAAAAGAAAAATTAAAGATCTGTTGGTTTCTCATGCTTATCATGTCAACACTCTTGAGTTGATACAATATTAAACCTTATTCAGTTTTAGTTTCTAGTTATAATGTGTTATAAATATATTTTAGATTGATTATTCAATTGTAATAATCAACTGATAGAAATTTCATCTAGAAAGTAATAAAGAACATTTACCAATTTAACGCTGTATAAACCTGGAATAAACTACATATATCTGCATAAAAATATAAATTTTGATCACATACATAAAGCTTTACATTTCCATGCGCTCTTTTTATATAATTTCATGTCTGTTTTATTTTTTTTGTATTCAAATTTCTTAACTTCTAAAATCCATTTCTCCTTGATCCTTCAGAACAATCAATTTTTATAGCATATTTTTTTAAGTACCTATATGTATTGCACATTTCCAGCCTAGAATTTAAATTTATAAAATAATAAGTAAAAAATATTTTTATATGTTTATAATAAATAATAATTACGTATTAAATATACTAGGAAATTACAATCTAAAGGGTAGTATTTACACAAGGCTTAATTTAGGGAATTTTATTTTATTCTTCTGCTTTACATTTAATAATACAATCAGCTGTAAAATATGATAATTAACTTTTGAGTTATTAATTCTTCAAAGTGAAGATAGATAATACTAAGCTTAAGTTCTTTAATACAATTGATAAAATACATTTTTTTTTTCTCTTCGCCGGATTCGGAGGAATCTAATCGTTTCAATAATTTATAATAACATAATTGTATATTATATATTTGTTCATAAAGTAAACACTGGTCTAAATTTAAATTTTTCATTTCTAAGCAGTTTTGAAATAAAAAATTTGGTCCTGATAAGCTGGATATTTATCCGGACTGAAGGACCAAATTATAAAATATCGAAAAAGAGTTAATATTTTGTTTTTCTTAATTAATATTCCCCAAACGAGTTAAAATATCACATTTATCAGCTATGATTTAAAAAGAATACATAACCAGAAGTAAATTAAAGAATTAAACAGAGTTAGTTCAAAATCAGTTCATAAATATACATCATAACAATATCTTATAAAGAACAATAAAATAAAAATAAATCTCTAATTCTCAATGAGATCTCAGCAGAATATTTCAACATTAATTACTTAGTACAAAAAAAACAAACAAAACAACAATACCTAATTACATTAAAAGACAATTACACATTTTAAAACTATAATGTTTTTCGCCTATTAATCAATATAAAATAATTGTAATGGAAAAGTCAAGTAGTTAAAAGAAAATTTATTTTAATTTCTCCTTACATTTTGTTTTATTTCCTTTAAGTCTTATTATTATTTTAAATATATACATACAGTAATTATCATCATAAACAACGTTGAAAATATTCTTAATCTAAACTTAAACTTATATCTTTAATGTTCATTTTTTCTCTGATGTATTTTTTTTTTTATCAACCATCAAAAATTGGTTGATTTTTTTTTTCTTTTCAAATTAAATATACATCTGTTTTCTTTTGCTTTTCTTAGCACCTCTTAATAGAGAATGATTTTTAATATTTTTTTTGTATAATAATAATATCCAAATTTAATTTATTTATATTTATACATTTTTTTCTTACTATACAGTGTTTCAATTTGATTTCTTGTGTGTTTTTAATATTCAATATATTTTTTTTTTTTTTTAGTGACAAGAAAATTGTTTTTTCTTTTTGTGTGTGAGTAGGGAGGGGGGAGGGAGGGTATAATAGAAGAGATAAAAATGAAGTTCAGATCTACAAAATTTAAATGTATTTCAGTACAATCGTAAAATAAAAAATGTCTGATGAATATAAATTAAATTCTTATAGTTATTTTTATTCTTTATTTCATCCCAGTTATGTAGTTCTAGATGAGTGAGTAATGATAGTTTTATACAATTTTAATGTTTGAATATTGATTTTATAAAAAAAGAAAAATATTCTTTCAATCAATACTGTATCTTTTTTTAAATCGGTATTTTAGTCGAAATGGATTCACTATTTTGATTCTTTTATGAATCAAAATAGATGTTTTTCTTATATTAAGAGATTAATAAACATATAATATAATTATATTTGTTAAGGGAAGAAAACAAGTATTATTTCAGGTTTATTGGCTTTTTAAATATTATTACTATTATTTATTTATTTTCTTTTTTTTTTGGAAAGAAGTCTCTTGAAATAATAATAAATTAAAAAAAAAAACTATCCACAATTCAAATCAAGATTTTTCAGAAAATACTGCGTCAGAGGTTTTTAGTTATTTTGTGAACTTTTCGATATCATTTGAAAGAGTTGTTCGTGATACGACTTGATATCAAATCATTCTCATTTGGTCTCAGTTGCCATTGACTCTCATCGTAGGCAACTTCCTTGGGATTCACAAAATTTCTATCACAGTATCTTCCGGAAGATGTGGATTTGTAGATTCTAGCCTCCGATATTGAAAAACTATAATACAGTTTAAATAACAAAAATTAGTCATATCTCCGGTTTCTAATTAATTTAAATCAAATAAACTAATTAATTTAATTGTCATAATTTTTATAATTAATGGAAGTGATAAAGTTAAAACAACAATTATATTACTTTACAGTTTTCTGGAGCCTTTGTTTGATAAATTAGATTTTTTCAAAGGAATCCATATTATAAGAGTTGGTCATAAATTTAGTTATATTATTATCTTTAAGCCCGTGCCCGTTTTTTATTCTATAAAATGCAATGGTATAATTTTTTTAAAAGAAATATTGTAATTAATATTTTCAATTAAGTCAACCCAGATGAGTATATTTTATCCTTATGTACGTCCTGTTCAACATTAGGGAATTATAGGACGGAGATATCGGCCACTTTGCACATTTGTCAGTCGAGGGCTGCTAGTGGTAAAATGTAGCAACTGGCAAAATGCTAAACTCCAAAACAATCATGCATCGCATACGGCTCAAAATTAAGGGTTTCGAAAGATTTACCCACTACAATTGGTTAAATTGTAGTGGGTAAATCTTTTATATTGGTGACTTCAGGGTTTTCATAAGCCACACCCACTTGTCTGAATTCCACTCACAGAATTTAGTTATCTTTGCTTAACAATTCGTGGGACTGTGTCCTACTTGAAGAGACCTTTAAAGGTTTAAATATTGTGATGTTTGTTTCGCCAGCAATCCATGGTTGTTTTGCGGTTTAGCATTTTACCATTGGCTATAATTCTGGCTCCAATTGCTTTCCCTCGACCGTTACTTTTACTTATTTACTAACAATGATTAGTTTTCAGTTAAGATCAAGAGATAGTAGCACTTGTTCAATTAGATTATACATATGCAATCCTTATTCTAATTTGACTTAAATTAAAATTTAACTATTCTTCTATCAGCTTTTAATATTAAGTCACAGATTAATTAGTTATCAATTGGTCAACACATTTTTTATTTAAAAAGAAACTGATGAATTGATAACCAGTTTCATAATTGTCTGTCTGTCCGTCTAAGTCTTTTTTTACCTAGCAAAAAAAGTCCAGACCACATTTTTTTATAAACTGTATTACACCTTTATACAGTTAAAGGCCTTAACTGTATCAGGCCTTTTATTAAAAATTAATCGGTAGCATTACATATGCTTTGTACAGAGTTGTGTTCTTAAAATGTTGCGAGTCCAGAACTCTTCTCCTGATATTCGCTATTAAATTTCTTCTTCCAACTAACTCTAAATCGTCAGCGCTGATGAAATGCGCTAGTTATGAGCCAGTTTCGTCTAAACATGGCTGTTATGAAGAGATAGTATTTTAATATTTTACCTCAGTATGAACTCAGTATTTTCTTTATTTTAAGATATTGGTAAGTTGTAATTAGATAAAAAGAATGCATTTGACGGGTGACGACATATATAAAAGTTGATTTTTTTCTTCATTTCTTACATTTGACCGACAATTCGAGATTTCATGGAACTTTTGATTAATAATATAATATTATGTTAATTTAAATTATCACAAATTATCTTAAAAACCATAAAATGTTACCAGCATACTAGTGAATCAAGAATTAAAAATTATTATGAAAATTAAGTTAATGCTAATAAACAAAAAAATCTAATTAGCTTAAAGTTAGGGTTCAAAGATGAATTAATACCACAATAATGAGCCATTTAATTCCATTTAGACTCAACGATTCAAGAATTAAATACTTTAAGGAATATATATTATTTAATTTAAGTAGTTATAAGAAATTAATTACATTAAGATCAAAATCAAATCTAAAATTTTAACGACTTGACATTTCTTGTTTCTATTAATTTCTCTCTTTTTCATCTCACTTTTTCTAATCCTTGAATTTGTAAGTTTGTTTCTTATAATTCTGTTTTTGTCTTTGTTCAGAGAATCATTTATCGTTCAAACTGAAAAGTTGAATTAATCTATTATGGTTTTCGGATATTAATTATTATATAATTATTTATAATATATGTGATATATGATTTAATCTCCAAGTACCTCTATCCAGCTATCATCAGATGTAATTCTCATTTTAAGAGAGTGCCATCAGTGTTTTAAAATACACACTCCTTTAACTATTTAATATATCATATATTCAGTACATAGTACTGATAAAGTTTACTCCAGTTTTGACCAGAAAAATTTCCATAAAATCATTTTCGAAGCAATTTGCTACAATTAGTATAATCAATCAAGAGCTACTGCCTTTATTGCCTTAACTGAAACAATTGACAATTATTATTGTATTCTATATTTTTATTTATATATTCTATTTTTATTTATTTTATATATATTATTTTGTTTCTTTTACGACCTGAACGGCACATTATTAGGCTATTTCAGTTTGGGGTTTCCATTAGAAATATTTATTATATCCTTTTTTTACATATTTCATATATATTATTTGAATTTATGAAATTTCAATAACTCAGCATAAATTGATTTTACGACGATTAAATTTTTTTTTTCTGTTGAATTTTTTTGCCTAATTATTAATTAATTTATTTTAATTATCTAAACATAATTATCTATTTAAATAATTAAATAGGGGTGTGCCATTTAGATTTTAAATGGTTGATTTTGTTTTGGGCCCAAAACCAAGATCATAAAAATTTAATTTTATGGTGTTTTGTTTTTAACACCCTATTAAAATTGGGGTCCTATTAAAATCGTATACACAATTTATAAAATTTAAAATTAGTTTAACATTTGAAAGTATGGTTAAAATTGTCTAATTTCAGTCCCATTGTCACTATATGCATTTAGATTTATTTAAAAATGTATTTTAATAAATTTTTTCATTGTTTATATTTCAATATTAACAGCAAAAGAACGATTATTAAAGTTTACTTAAAAAATTATAAAAGCTGTAATCAGGACTTCATTGAGCTGAAGGAAAGCTATTTTACCTAAACTTTTTCCCTCATTTTCAATCAACATTTGTAAAAGAGAAACTCTAATTTTTAACTACAAGTTCAGTAGTAATATATATCTATATATTACTTTTATTTTTCTTTTTCTATTTTTTTTTTTGTTTAATTTTAAATTTATACATGTATTAACTACAAATTACTTTTAGTTTCGTAAATAAAAGTAAATACCTACTCCTTGAATTTTTGAGTTTGGTAAGAATGTGGTCTTGTTATAACAAAACGAATTTAATAGTCTTCTTTCACATTCTGTGCTGTTATTTACTTAATAAATAATGGAAAAAATAGTTATCGACTGACTTTTTATGTAACTTTTAAATTAATTTTAAGCCCTAAAGGTCCCGCCTTTTTATTCGTAGTTCTAACAAAAACTTCACAAAGGTCAAAAGAGACTACCCACTACCCACCAACCCATTTTATCAAGGTCAAAAGAGGGTAAAAAATAAGAAGTAGAGTTGAAACCAACTTTTTTATTTCAATATTGACTATTGATCGTTCAACTCTTCAAAATAAATAAAATCTTGTTCTTCTATTCTGTCTTTATATTACATTTTCACGTGGAAATTGTATTTATTTCCTATAATTTTTATATTTGAAAAAGAAAAATCGTTTGATTTTCTTTATAATTTGCTTTTTTTTAAGTTATCATGAGTTATCTCAATCCTTATTGGTTAAATTATCTATTGGACGAAATCTGTTGGTTTTGTTTTGACCAATGAAATACGCATATCCTCTTATTACTCCTTTAATGTTGTGATAAACCAATTTTGTGAAAATTTAATTGAATAAAACTCTTTTGGTCTTATTAACACATCTGAGACTTTATAGCTCATTTTTAACCTAAAAAGAAGTAAAATGTTTCTTGAAAGAAAATTAGGTACGTGCCTAAAATTAGGTATCACTTTAAGTATTGAGTAAGCTATTTTTTTGTTCTGTGTATAATTAATAATTATTATTTTTATATTTAGTTTTTTATTGTTTATATTTTATTGATTGTTTAAATAATTGGATAAGAAATTGTTTCTAATATCGCTTTTACCCGTTTCTTTATCTAATTTGCTAAACTATTTATTTAATTAATCGATATTGTTTTAAATTATTTAATTTTGAGTATTCATTTTAAATTATAAACTAACTTAGTAAGTCACGATGAAATCTCTGATTTCATTTTCACGTAAAAAAAAAAAAAAAAAAAAAAAAAAAAAAAATAGCAATTAGCAACTTATTAACTTGTTCATTCAACTAGCTTTATTGCTTAAAGCTGAAACGTTATTTAATAAAATGACATTATTAGGCGAATAGGGTAATAAAAAATAAACTTCCTTATCCGGTACTCGAATTCAGATCTTATCTTTAAGTTAAAGCCAATATTTAGTATTGAAATTTCCTTACTCATTATTACAGGTAGAAAATTAAAAACGAAACTTGTGGGTATTTTTTTTTTTTTTTTTTTTTTATCCAATTTTTGTTTAACACTTAAAGTAAAAAGAAATCATTTAACGATAAGCTATTTTACAAAGACTAATATCTTCCAATACATTGTATAACTATTAGAAAAAATAAACATTTCATAATAATTAAAAATAAAAATAAATAAATAAAACTAGAAACCGGAAATATTAGAGAAAAATATCAGTCAGTATAAACATAATTTTAAACATGTAATAACATTTTTTCATGTGTTAACATGAAAGTTAACATGTAACTTTCTTTATCTGAAGTTACGAAATCAATTCCATTCTTTTTTCTTTTTTTTGTGTGAATTAGTTTTGCTTAATATCATAAGCATATTGAGATGTTAAGCAACTAATAAGATCTAATCAGATTTGTACAAAGAATGGAAAGAAATATTGATTTTATCAAAAATATTTTGATATAAATTATTTTACAGATAGGGCTATTTACGATTATTTTTTTAAAACTTTTGCACAAATCAAATTTAAATCATGAATTAGATCTTGCGTGCTAGGTATATTACATTAGAAAGGGAAAAAATTCAGATTAACACCACTGCCTAGAATTGAATACAGGATACCTTGTTCGATTCCCAGCGACGGAAAAATTTGTATCTCCCTTTTCTACCTTCTCCTCTTTAATATAATATTAATTGAATTGTTGTTCTTTTCAACTTTCTAAATTAAGAATTTAATGTTGAAAAAATTAGGAAGACTTCTTTAAAAAACCTCCAAAAGTTATTACACTTTGGTTGTTTATTTATAGGAAACTATTGTGACAGTGGTTCTAAAGGGGGATAATCTGTTGTTTTTTTTAGTGTTGTGAAGATGTTTTCACTTCTGTTATGTTTAAAGTTAATTAATATGAATTCATAAAGTAAGAATATGACGTTAATCTCCAGTTGAAATATAGTTATTAAGGACGTTAAGAATTGGTATAATGTGAAAGGACAATGACATTTAAAACAGTTGGTAAATTCTCATTTGAATTTAAAGGAGGAATTCGGTATTGGTTCGTGTGATCCGATTCGGTTCATACGTGAGTGACGGGGGCAAGGCTGTCCCTGGGAGAAGGGAGGTGAGCGGTCACCACTAGCTATGGTGCCTGCTTCAGTCATCATGGTTCCTGAAGACCCTGACCGCAAGCCTTCAACTCTGTGAAGACTTCGGTGAAGAAAGCCGGCTCTGCGTTGATTCTGAGCATGGAGCCGCTTAGAGTGTTGACGATTAGAAGGCACCTGTCCCAAAACTTATCTTTCGAGTCTTCGACTAGAAACGGTTTGAGCGGGTAGCTTATCTCGTTACCCATATATGAATAAGAGAGGTAGAGGCATGTGAGAACGACAGCTTGAAGTTGAGGCTCGGTATCGACTTGATCCCCGTGAACAAGTTCTCTCACCAGCATGTACACGAACACTACGTTCGCCGGGTTTATAAAGGCTACGTCCTGCAACAGACAAAACAAACGCAATTAGAAGTTATAAAGGAATAAAAATATATTTAGGGCCATATGTTAGGAATCACGATACCTATAGAATTCTTCAGCTTACTAAGCATTTTAAATAAACGAACGAAATGCAAGTGCTGACAAAAAAAACTACTATTTGTACATTCTCGGAAAGTCCGTCATTGCCGTACTGAGGATTGAGCCAAAATGATAAAACTAGTCCATGATGAGACTGGGCCTGCCAAAGGGCTTATATACAACTGTTTGTTCTTTATATGATGGATGACACAAAGTTAGTGGTTGCTTCATTAGCTGCATAAACCTTATAATTGGTATTCTCAACCTGTTAGTCGCCACTTCATAAAAAGCTACCCATATATGCGTTGCTGGTTGAACACCAAGATAGCAGTGCAAAAATTCTACAGCTGAATATTAATGGCTACAAACTAATGCATTTACTAAACCGAACACAACGAACACAAATAAACGAAAAGTGCACTATTTAGTACTAAAGACTACGAACACAAACTAAAACTCAAATTTTTTTAGTTCTACAGTCTGCCAGCACAAATATACTAAAACCGCACTACTCAATAGTGCAGGTTACGAATACAAATTATCTAAAACTGTTCCACTAATTAAACTATACTTTACACTTGAAAATTACTTGTGATTGCGCCAAAGTAAACTAGACCAGTTATCGAACGCTCGCTTTATCTGTAGTAGACGTGCATACCAGTAATTCATGTTATTTTTATCTTTTTAGATAGACGTATAAATCGTTAGTCTCTTGGATGTGTTTTTTGCACTCGCTCCCTGCTAGAAGTTTTGTATTATATCTCTTATATGGAATCAACAGAATGACATGTGAATGAGAATTACAATGTGTGCTATAGCATATCACAATTGGTTAACTGTCACATATCGAGTTAAGGTCACACGTGAGAGAATTAAGTTGGATTTTTGTGTAGGTGTCAGCCAGAGTTTTATTAAAAGGTTAAAAGGTCATTGCGCATGCTCAGTAAGATAATTTTTGATTTTCTGTTTTCTATTTAGTTTTTTCACTCGGTTTTCCTCATCGGTCATTTCTTTTGAGCATAATTTGGAGGAAATATTGTCTATATAATATCGTAAACCTTTAACAATTAGGTTCACTTCTACATGCTAATCATTAAAGCTAAGATTTCCTTTAAAGAGTAAAACATTATGGATCATTTATACTTCCCCAACGCATAATAATCCGTAAAATAATGACTGAGGTATTCTTCTGTAACATAACGGTCAGATCACCTTACCTTTTTTCCTGTATATATAAGTATAAGATAGCAGCTTTATTTTTTCCCTCACGGAACGATTGTGACTTAAGTATTTTGCCATATCGTAACGATTTTAGTTTAACTTTTCTTCTGTTTACATACGATTGTTGCTTTACTTTTCTTCCATCAAGCAAATGATACTTCTTCCTAACGATAGTGGCTTATCTTTCCTTCTGTATTGTTAGCATTTTGATTGAAGACCTTTCTGTTTCTGTAATCAACTTTGATCCTTATTGTAGCTATTGCTCGTTATTCATTTCCTTGGATATAGCTTTAGTGGATGCGCGTCTTTTTTTATTCTTAATCATATGACTCCACTACCCCTCTATAAAACTATAAATAATTATATCAAAGTGAATTATATTTATTAAAAAATATAAACACTTATGTTGATAAAGATCAATTAAGATAAAAAGGTTATCAATATTATTCCGTAATATTAGATAAAATCAGGAAATAAAAAAGCATTTTATTAATTCTTTAGTTTTAGTTTCTTTTTAAATCAGTATAAATGTTAGAAAGAGTATAAAAATTTGAGTCGAAAATTGATCTTGAATATTTAATTATAAAAATTTAGAATTATGGTGAAATATAAATTGATTATTTTATTGTCATTATTATTCTTGATTCTAGTTACGAAAGTTAAATCGGATAATGAATCACCAACAACCAAACGAACAGGTCAAAGGATGATAATGGTACCAAACAGACAGTGTCCAAGAGGCCAGAGAATTGACTTTAGAGGAAACTGCAAGCAAATAATATATTAATTATTATAGACATCCGCAAATAGATATTTAATATATTCTTGACTAAACTTTTGACTTAATTAATTTATTTAATTAATAATTTAAATTATATATTAAGCTGTCCGTGAATTATTAGTAAATTAAAACCCTTGTCTGGATTTTATTTTGCATCATAACATTAAATTTAAATAACCAAAACTTGTCAGATATTTGTCGTCCCTTGAAGATGGTTTTAATAGAAGACGCGAAACGTCGAACATAACATCTTTAGTGATCTTAACGGTTCCAAAGTTAAAAATGATAAAAATCAAACATATTTTTGACGCTTAACATTTTTGACAACAATGTAACACCTAATCATTGCAACACACTGCATAAACAAGAATTTAACAATAGAACTAAATTATCACAATAGAAATTAAATCTAATTCAAATGTCATTTATATGGATTATAACTAAAGATTTACAATACCGTGTTGTTGATTTTTTTTTAATCATAAGTTAGATTAAAACCTCGAGGGATTCAATAGATAAACA
Source organism: Gerris buenoi (assembly GCA_001010745.2). NCBI lineage: Eukaryota > Metazoa > Arthropoda > Insecta > Hemiptera > Gerridae > Gerris > Gerris buenoi. The sequence continues at coordinate 597,332 of KZ651044.1, forward strand.
AGTATTGTAATTGACTGCTATTGATTTAACAATTGGATAAGTAGCGGTGAAATTTTATTGATACGTTTATCAGTCTTGAACTATCGAACGTGAAATACTTGGTTCATTTGTTAATATTTTACTCTTGTAATTATGGCCAGTCTTAAAGTTTTACTAGTTATGACTCTGTGTTTGACATTCGTCTTGAGCATTGAAGCAAGCAGGAAACAAAGATCGCCGCAGGATCCTTCAGATGATCAAGATGGAGCTGATGTGGAAGATGGCGAAGTTCCCAGCGCAAGAGGAAAACCGTGCCCACAATTCCACAGAAGAGATAGATACGGAAAATGCAGACATATTTAGAAGAAAAGGTGACAAGAAATCGACATTTAATTGAAAAATATGGTTTTTATGTTTCATTATAAAATGTTAAATTATTGTTATTATTATTTGTTTTTTCAATTAAAATTTCTCAGAGGTTTAATTTTTTTATCCATACAAATAAAACTTACACTAAACCAGGTCATATCATAATCTTAACAATTATACAAATAAAACTTACACTAAACCAGTTCATATCATAATCTTAACAATTATTAAGTACTACCTAATGGTTTACTTATCAAATCATATTAAAAATAAAATAAATAAGATCTATTTTATTTATTATTTTTTATATTTATATAGAGTGATCCAAAAGTTGGGAAACGGTATAATATCTCCGGTTATAATTGAGATCGGTTTGCGGGTATTATCATTAATAAAAAAAACTACCTTTTTGGTGGGTAATTATTTTTTCCGCCTTATTGAAACTTTGAAATTTTAAATTGGAACTTAAGATAATATTATGTTGGTTCATAAAAATTGAGTGAAAGACCGTCAGGCAGACACGGAACCATAAATGTTCCCTGATGTCTTAAACGGATTTCTGCCTTAGAATTTTTGAAATCAGAGACGTAAAATAAGAGCGTTCTTCAGAAAGATTACACAGTTTTCACTACCTTCGCTAAGGTCGGAAGAAAAGTGTATAAGTGTAATTAAACGAAAATAAAATAAAGAAATTTATGACGGATGACGCAAAGAAAGTTTATTAAAAAGAACCAACCTTCAAACTTTTTCTATTTTCATGTCCTCATGAATGTTATGGTTAAATTGTGCTCTTTATTGAAACTCGTGTTACTGTATTGTTTTAAAGTATATTATATTTCTTTCCACTTATTACTCTTTCTCCAGTCTAGTTATTAATTAGATTTGATAAGTTAGAGTTAGATAGAAGCAAGACCGAACTTTAATAACAATAATAATTTAGATAATATTCTGAGTAAAGTAAGGATGATGTAGATTCAACCCTGTAAGATATTTAGACGACGGAGAAACACCTTTGGATCTGACTAACTTATAAAACTAAGGAATAGTTTATGCAGGATATTGTAAAATGGAGTAACATCTTTTACTGACTAATAAGTGGATTTTTAGAATAAAAACGCTATTTCTTTAAATTTTTACCTCCTATTTTTATTAATAATATAAATGATTTCCAATAAATATACAAAACAATATGCTCACCATAATTGTGTATATAATTATTAAACATACGCGTTTTAAAATTTATATCATCTTCAGTGTAAGTGTTAGCATATTGAGTGAAAGACTACTGGGGTTACGTACACAACTACACGCTTATAAGTATTTTAACCACCCGCAGTAGCTTTTAAGCTATTTACTATAAATGTATCACTTCACTTCCCAAAAACTTAAAAAAAAAAGCATTATGTTTGTATTTAGACAAAGGAACATATTACACTGAGTAGTATACACTCCTTAGTCTAAATTACTATAAAGACAAATGAATATTTTATCCAATGTACCTTGGGACAAAGGAACATCACACTTCACACTTGAGTATATAACTGTGATATTACCCCTCAGTCTACTTTTACAACTATTACAACTAATTTTTTTCTAATCTAATTTCCTTTTCTTGCATAAGTTTTAGGTCTTATACGTGGTAAGACTCGATTTTAAAATAGCGAAATACAACTTTCCCAGGAGTCTCAATGTCTTGGGGAGGCAAACATACAAACCTTCGAGACTTAAAAGGCCAATTATTGTCGGTTAGAATCAAGGGGGGTGCTAAAGTAGGTAAGTGCCTAAAAATCTTGTCAATCTAAATTGACATTTATCAATCAAAATTATTTAAAACACAAAATAATTCTCCCTAATTCTTATATCAGATATCAATAATCTATTCTATAACATTTTTATATAACATGTTTAAATTAAACAACTATTTAAAGATTTAGATTATTAAATATGTATGTCCAAATATGTTAGTCTGTGCAAGACATATGTTTAATTTTGGACCAGACAGCTGTTTTGTTAAAAAATCCGCTATTTGGTCGTTCCCACTAACATGTAATATTAAAAATTTATTGTTTGCATGTCTTTCATTTAAGAACGCCACATATCTCACAAGGTGGTTCGATCTACCCGACGTTGCCTTTTGTTGCCTTGTTGTCACAGTATACGTTGATTCTGGTAAGTATAGTCTCGTCATCGTAATTGTATAACACTTGTAGAAACGCTCGCAAATGCTCGCACACTCGCTTTAATTAGTCTCTACTTATCTTTTGGCGCTTATAATTTTCTACGAGAAAACAATTTAACACGTAAATTCAATAATTAAACTTGTATATCGATAGCTCACGAACAAAACAATTTAACACTTATAAAACCTCCATTATTATGATGATTATGACTATGATAATCTTCACTGCCTCTATTCTATTGATATGATGAAGTATTATTAAGTATCGCACTTTGAACGCCTTTATTGTTCACTACGAACTACTAATGTTGATGAATCCGTAATTCAGTGTTCCAAAGCTAATCAATGTTATACAATATCAGAATTAGTTCTGTAAATTGGCATTATAATCGACGTTAAGCTGATAAATTTACAGTTCCTTTATTTAGAACTAGAACAATGTGGTTGTATAATTAAATAATCTTCATTATTTAAAAAATGTACCAAACTTACCATGTATAAATTTAGCTCTTTTAATTTTATTTATTCCTCAAATAGTTAATCGAAATGCAAAATATTAGAACCAAAGAAAGGAAAAAACTGCAACCTTATGATTTCAATTTATTTAATTGAACATAATATATAAAAAATGGTTTGATTTAAAATTTAACTAAACATACAAAATATATAAAAGATTATCTTTCTGCATTATAAATGATTATTTGCATCATTATGTAACTGATATAATGAATATTCTCTGATATCAAAAATATTAATATGAAATTTATTTCTTCACAAATTTAATTTCAGTTTGATTTAATCGATTGTCTTATGAGGACGTTTATTATTTTTTTTAATTTTCAAAAATAGAAATATGTAGCTTTTATTCATTAGAAACTTTAATTCTTGTGATTTATTTTAGTATATTCTTGTGATTTATTTTAGTATATTTGAAAAGGAGTGACCTGTATTGACTATGGCTAATTTAAAAATGATTTTTGTTCTTACTTTGTGCTTGGCTTTCATCTTATGTAAACCACAAACAAATTTACCAAATGGGGATGGTTTCGATCCTTATCATCATCATATTACTGGAGGCAATAGAGATAATCATCATCATATTAATGGGGGTAAAGGTGGTACTGAACATCATTTCCCGTCTGTAATTGCACCTCGTTTGAGGCTGTGTCCACCATACCACAGACCTGACTGGAAAGGAAACTGCAGAAGAATAATGTATTAAGTCATTTTACTATTTTTCTTGTAATAATAGAAAAAATAGAAACTTCTTAAATTTTAATATATATTATATATCGATATTATTCTATTAAAAATATAATTTAAATACATAATTACAACTCAATTTAATTTTGCTCCCTATTAAATTAAGTTATAATTTACTGTCATTAGTAATAATGCTATTATTTCATTAATTCTAAATTTATACATTTTTTAATTAGTTAAAATTTATAAGTTTTTGGTAGTATTCATACTACGGAAGGTTTAAATTTTAATTTAAATCAAATTATAATTATTATCAACGCTGGGAGACTGACAGAGAAAAATAGACTCCAGCGCCGGGACTTGAACCACTGGCCTTAACATTTCCAGTGTAATGCTCTACCAGCTGAGCTACGTAGGAGAATTTTTTTTCTACCGTAACCGATAACTAGTCCCGAATCCAAGCTTTCAATACTTCCACAAGCCTGGCAAGTCAATATTTATGACATTAGAACTAGACCGACAATTAACGCTTATAATTATAAAGTACTCAATTAGTACCTGTACCTTGTACAATCAATTAGAAATTCAATTTTTAAGTTTTTGGTAGTATTCACCTACGGAAGGTTTAAATTTTAATTTAAATCAAATTATAATTATTATTAACACTGGGAGACTGACAGAGAAAAATAGACTCCAGCGCCGGGACTTGAACCATGGGCTTTACATATAAAGCTTGGCTTTTTGCTTGACTTTCGTTTTATGTAAAATGTTAACCATACAAAGAATATACAAATTGGGGTGGCTTCTATCCTTAAAAAATCAGTTGTGCGGAATTCAAAAGAGAAAGTAATATAAAATATCTTGGAGTTATTGAAAATAATATTTTAAATTGGAAGGAGCAGGAGCAAATCAGTGCAGTAATCTGAAAAGTTAGGAAAACTATGTACTCTTTTGTCAAACTGAGAGGTTTCGCAGATAAATCCTTTTAAAACTGGCTTATTACGCTCTGACCGAATCTGTTCTTAACTATTAGGTTTGTTCCAACCACACTTCAAACTACATAGTTTCAAAAACTGTACGAAGTATGCGCATTAGCGAAAAACGATCAAGTGTGGTCCGATGCGCATGCGTCGGACATTTTCAAACCAGTTTGAAGTGTGGTTGGAACAAACCTATTGTTTTATAGCCTGGTATAGTTCTGCACGCACGTATACGATCTAGGTAGTACAAAAGACGGAACTGAAAATTACGTACAAAAAACTTATCGATATTCTACGAAACAAATCTTTTCTGAACTTGAACTACAGTCTGTCCAAAACGAGAGTTAGTGCGTTGACAGCGCGGAAAAAACTAGCAAATGGGGTGGGGAGCCAATGAGAGCTCAAGATTTGCCCTCTGGATAACCATATAAGAAGGTGAATGTAGTGGCTTTATTTTTGCCCTCAAAGGTTGGCCAATCTGTGTGTCACTCGATTTCCCGCACTGTAAACACACTAACTCTCGTTTGTGATAGACTATAAATTGTTATGCGCATTGAGGAATGAAAGTCATTTTTACTCTCGTATTCTGTGGACCAATTATATGACAGTACCAGATAAATGGAATTATAAACAGTTTTGTTATAAACATTAGCTATCGTCAATAAAGTTTGGTGATTTTGCTCTTTTTAGTTTTATCCGCTTTCAGTAAATTTATTCTTTGGGGGAAGTGACGTCGTTCTTTGTTACTAAAGTTTATAAACATTTAGAAGAAATATTACTTTGTCTCTACCTACCCTACAGACCGTGAGAGCTCTGTAAACTCTATTTTTGGAAAGCAATTTATTGATTTCGTCTGAGTGCTAGTAGAACCGGACAATTTGATAGGAGGCTAAAGAGAGAAGGGTACTAAATTGAAAGGTAAGTTAGAGTTTATTGGTTGAGAGCTGAATTTCTTCAACTTACTGCCCACTCAGTAACTAGAGGGGTGGGGTAGTGCACTGACTGGTGGCGCTATTGATCTAAGTAGCGGCACTGTCGAGTACTATCTGCCCACTCTGATAACGTCCCTTCCTCACTTCACCTACTTGTGATACAGAGTTACTTAAATATGTATAAGATCACATCCTTCTTAGCTTTTTTTTTTTTAAATTGACATTTTCAAAAGCAAGATTGCAAAGTTAAAGCGAGTTTTAATAGCTTTAAAGTAATATTCATTTTAATTCTTATATTATTTATGTTTTTCTAAGTCAGATACAGTTGTTAAAAACGGCGACTATTTTGATTTATGTTCATATTTATTCTTTTTTTAAGTTCTAGACGAAAATATTTACTTTAACCAAGAAAATCATCAAATTTGAAAAGCTTATACAATGAAAATAAAATTAATTAATTATTAAATAATAATTTAGAGAGTAATTAATTAATATAGAGTTGGTCATCGTAAGATCTTTTTAAGTTTGCAGTTTTATTTGAATTAGAGTACTGCTATCCTTATCTGGAGTTTCACGAAAAACTGGCCAGAGATAGAGAGAGAAACTACAGTTTGTTACACCTACTCTCAAAGTTTTGTTGGGATCCACCGAAATAAGTCATCAAAGAGCGGTGTTATTAGTTTAAATTAGCCGAACATAATTTATCTGCCCAATCAGCATTCAAGCGCGATAAATCTTGCTACTTCCTTAAAGGTCTGACTGCCTCTGACTCTGACTGCCTTTTAACAATATCGTCAGACGATATATTGTTAGAATTGGTAGTGCTATCATGACAATATTTAACACCGTTCAAGTGAGGGGAAAAGAATCAACCTGAAAAACAAACAAACCAAGTAACAAAGAAACTATCAAAGAGAAAATCATAAACTAACCAAGCAACAGTCAAAGAGAATAACTCACAAACAAACAAGATGTGTAATATAGATGGTGAATTTTTGGCACTTCTTTAGGTTGTTACTCCCCTATGTTGTTTTAGAATATAAATGACTGGCTACAGTCTATAAGATTAGAGTTGGCACAATCGAAGGCGGGAAACTAAAAACATGGAGGTAGTTTTGGGGTTATAATAAGGGAAAATCGGTTTTGCCATGTTATATTTTTTTTGTGGAACAGGGGTAGAGTAGAGCATTTTTTTTTTTCTGAAGTTGAATTCAACATGGGGGACCAATAAAATCGTTTCCCTCAAAATTTTCCCACCTTTTGATTGTGCCAACTCTAATCTTATAGACTGTAAATAACTATAAAGAAGAAAAAGGGATGTAGAGTCCAATATACTTTACTTGGACAAAGGAATATCACACTTCTTATAAGGGGAGTAACAGTCTATAGAAGGACATTCCGTACACCTTATTTAGATTGTTACTCCCCTCTCTTTATTTATAAGGGAAGTAACAATATAAAGAAGTGCCGTGTTAATGTATGTATTTTGATTGTAAATTGTGTTTCGAGGGCTGTAAGTTCTCACGTTAAATTGATAATAAAAAAAAAACAACTAACTCCGCAAAATATTTTCAATCCCTGTTAAATAATAAATGATGTGAGGAAAATCTGAAGTTTTCTCTAGGAACTATATCTTAACTAATTTCTTTTAGACTCAATTTGACCTTGTAACTTATTTTTTAAGGGTTCTTTACGTAAAAATAAACTAGTTTTAAAAACCCTTCTAAAAACTGTATGAACGTTTTATATAACTATGTTGCCAGATTTATATTTCTAATATCGCGTGACATTCGTTCACTTTTCGTGAGTCATTATCTACTAGATCTAGAATTAGACGAACATATCAAAGTAAAAAAATATGAACACCATACTATTTAAATCTAATGATTAAATACACACACACAAATACACACACACACACACACACATATATATATATAGGAAGTAACAATATAA
>KZ651044.1:605869-620790 GCA_001010745.2 Gerris buenoi
GTATATATTTTTTGTATTTTACGATAAAATTTCTAAATGTTATTAAATCATAAATTTAGTTTTGATGATCATTTAGCTATTCAGAGATGGTTGTGAGCAGATAATATGTAAAATAGTATGAAAAACAAAATAAAAAGAAAAAAAGAAAAAAAAAAACAAAAAACAGTATGACGTATAATAATGTCTAAAACGGTAGTTTTAACTATTATTATCTTAATCTTATAACATTCCATATTATAGATTAATAAGTAATCTTTAATAAATGAACTTTTAATTTATAAATAAATTATTTATACAGGGTCCGGCAGAAAGGTAGGACGTTTTTGAAAGAATCATAACCTCGGTAATTCTTACTCAAAAAAATTTTTATGGTCAGATTTGGATTCAGAATTTCAAAGCATTTGGAATTTCATGTGTGGAAAATCACATCTCTCAGGTGGCGTCCTTGTTTCGCAATACACTGCTGTAGTCTTTCTTGGAGGTTTTCAAAAACTCTTTCCAACGTTGCTCTCTCAACTGCGGCGACTTCCACGCGAATTGCTTCCTTCAATTCGTCCAAAGTTCGGGGCTTGTGCTGGTAAACACGTGCTTTGAGGTGTCCCCACAGAAAAAAGTCACAGATGGTCAAATCTGGGGACCGAGGAGGCCAATGAACATCACCAAACCTGGAAATAAGGCGGCCAGGGAAGAGAGGACGAATAACATTAATTGTTGCTCTGGCTGTGTGGGCGGTCGCCCCATCCTGTTGGAACCACACATTTCGGATTGGAACACGCCTTCGTCGTAATTCAGGTGCAAAGAAGTTGGTTATCATTTCAACATAGCGCTCCGAGTTCACGGTAACAGTATGGCCATTGACGTTTTCAAAGATGTAAGGGCCGATGACGCAAGTTTGCGATACAGCGCACCAAACGGTCACTTTTTGGCTATGCAGCGGTCTTTCATGTAATTGTTGGGGATTTTCATCAGCCCAATAACGGCAATTCCACCGTCCACCGGTCCATGTTGTCAACTGTCAACTGGTGATACAATGCTAAGACCTCCCTAATCCCACGCTCCCCTCCCCGCAGCTCTCGACCCAATAGGCGGGGAGTACTAGCCGTTTCAAAAACGTCCGACCTTTTTGCCGGACCCTGTACTCGTTAATCATAAAAGTTATCAATGATTAGTAGATCTATAATTAAAAAAAAGAAAAGTAGAGGTACTGGCTCCCTACATCTTCATATTATTATTAAATTAATTCTTGATTAGAGCAGCTGTATTTCTTGATTGTTCCTAATTACTTCTTTTCTTAATTCATTATAACATTTACAAGATATCTTCAATTGTTAAGTTATTCGATATTAAAAAAAAGATTTATATTGTTTTATGCATTATTTATTTAAAGTATGTAATTTATTTTTATTAATATCTATTATAGAACTGACTTATTCAACTTTAGCTTATGTTTTGAAGGCTCTAGTCATAAAGCAGGAACCTTACTTTGATACTGACAGATGGTTGTATGTATTATTTATCTTTTATTTTTAATAAACATACTAAAATAGAATATTTTATTTTTGTATTATTTTATGCATTTATTTTTTCTTACGTAACGAAGCGTCATAGCAATTTTTACATTGTTTACGTCATAAAGTATCTCTTGTTAAGGGAAGGGAAGAATTTACGTCATCAAATCCCCTTTTCCTCTGATGGAAGGGTATAAAATTAGAATAATAATGAAGACACTCACTTACTCTCCTCTACGTCCTAACAATAAACTCCTTCACAAAATAGGACTGTAATATGCGTACTAACAGAAAACTAGGACATCGTATGAAGACAGGACCGAAAAACAGAGGCCCTTAATTTAATACAACACGAACAACCACACCCTAAAAATAATCGAGGCGAAATTAGGGTACATTTTCTGATCTGAATGCGGTTATTTTTACTTTCTCTCTCTCTTAAGTATCAATATTTATCGATATATTATCACGTAGATAACAAAATTAACTCAAATCTGGGTCAGCTTAATGCATATTTAACAACTGTTATCATGTATATATATTTAACCCCATTTGACAGTAAAGGTCTTTATGGTATAGATGGGTCCATTATTAAATAACTTTGGGAGGAAAATATCTCTTTAGAAATTGAACTTAGATTTTTTTTAAATTTGCTTACGGTTTATATATGTCTAATTTTCATAAAGGGATAGGTTTATCATTATAAAATAGATTGCCAATAGGTGTGGCACATAGCTTCCTCGCATCCTATCACGTGCTTTATTGATTTTATGCTTTTACAAGCCATTATTATATAACTTGTTTAATGGTTTCCCCCGTTTTTTTCTGTCAAAATTGTTTTGATTTTTTAAATTACAGTATCAATTTAGCCAAAGTTAAAGAGCGCTGACGGGGGCAATCTGCGGGTTACTTTTGATAAACTATAAAATTGTCATTCAAATCAGATAAGTACTTTTGCAGTATAGGTGTGAATAAATGTATGTTTGTGCGCATGTTGAAGAGGCGTTTATAAGAGGCGTAGAAGGTTGAAACATATATGGGACCATTTTTTGGGCTGTTTATGACCTAACATCCAAATTCCATTAAAATCGGATGTGTAGTTTTTAAGATATGTTGGTTTGCAAAAATTGAACAGACAGATCACAATAGCTTCTGTTACCTTTGGTAAGCTCGGTAGCAAAATATTCTTCCGATTAGTGTGGCACATATCTTCCTCACGTCCTATAATTTGGCGAATGGTCACATGACATGTGTAGATACGTTTCTATTACCAGGGGGGGGGGGTCAAAATTATTAAATGGATTCAGACGGTTGCAATTAATATGAAACCATTTGTACGTAGCTTCCAAATTTCTTAAAAATAAATCCATTCAAATTTCTTAAATATTGGTTGAGTACTTTTAAATACATGGTTTTTAATAAAAATAATCGTGCCTCCCCATCTCTATTTTATTTAAATTAGAGGATTAGCTTTTATGATGATGGTTCGCTAAAATGCTTAACAGGCCGACTGACAGACACGAGACCAAAAATGTTTCCTGATGTCTTAGTCGGTTTTCTTCCGAAATGATGCTCTTAAAAATGATTACAATGCTTCTATTAACTTTTTATGTTCAGCAGTTTTATTTATAATGTATACTTTATACGTGTATATGAGAAAGTAAAGTAAGGAAATATATTGTAAAATAAAATGTTATTTCCATACTAAGCACGTGATGAGACTATTTGAATAGACTAATCATAATGTATAGAATATTGCTTTAGACGAGACTCACGTGTCCTTAACACAACTACCAACCAATCAGATTACAGCTCAATACATATACACGTATCCTAGGTCTCTTCTTCCTATGACGTCAAGCCCTTTTCCATTACGTAAAGCTTACAGGCTTACTCTGTAAATATACTTTTCCTTGAGCTAGATTCTTACCTTTACTTATTTGCCTGGTCTTTTTAGCATTAATAGCAAAGATTGTCTATTGAAGAGAACATAAGCGATTCTGCTACATTCAATAAAATATCCAGCCTGTGTGTTTGTCTGTCAGTAGTGGTTAAGCGTGCGATGATAACTTGAGTGAAAATCACTTTAGTTGAAATTAGGTATGCATGTTCTTTTTTAAAATTGTCAGGTTGAATTCGCTGGACAACATAATTCGTTTAGAGTTCACATGCAACGCTCGTGTATACGAGAGCTTTCAATTTAAAATTGGGATTTTGCGATGGGTATATGTATATCCTTACTTCATATATTTGACGAGACAACATTTTTTAAAAAATATGCTTGCTTTAATGATACATATAAGTTCTCGTTATAAAGTAAGTTTCACTTTGTGAGTAAAATCAAGCAAAATTATTATTAACACAATTTTGGCAAAATTTGACTGTCCTTTCACGTGAAAGGAGTTTAAGGAGATTGTTGTGCCCGGTGCCCGGTTACGGCCTTAACACATAGTATAGCCACATTCCTATTTAAGGTTCAAAGGAAGACTCTGCTTTTATTTTCATTTTGAATGCCATAGTGCCTTACTCCATGGCGCTACAGGTTGAGCAGACTTGTTCAGCCCATCTATCTCCTGCCTCTAACTCATGGCCTCCTAGGATCCTTGCTAATTCTCAGGTCCTTTTCCATCTACTTGGTCTGTCAATCCTCCGTCTTCCATTTTAGTTTTCCTTCCATACCACCACTTTATTTCTGACTGCTTGGAAATACCTCTCCTTACATTACATAGCAAAATACATAGGTACTCTCCTCATAGTTAACTACACACTCTCCTACATAGCAAACTACATACTCTCCTACATAGCAAACTGCATACTCTCCTCATAGTTAACTACTTACTCTATTACATAGCAAACTACATACTCTCTTTCATAGCAAACTTCATGCTCTCCTTCATAGCTAACTACATACTCTCCTCATAGCTAACTACACACTTTCCTACATAGCAAACTACATACTCTCCTTATAGCTAACTACATACAACTACTCTTTTACATAGTTAACTACATACACTCCTTCATAGCAAACTTCATGCTCTCCTTCATAGCAAACTACATACTCTCCTACTCAGCGAAGCTCTTAATTTATTCCTTTTTATCAAGAAGTAAAAATGTAATTATAAATAAACAATTTATTAAAGTTCATAAGATAATAATTAAGTTTGTAAACTGAATAATTGTTCATTAATTAATGTTAAAGATGAAAAGGTTTAGATGCAATCCAAAGATAGTTAGAGGTGGTAAAGGTTAAATTTAAAAAAAAAAAATAAAAGAGGTCCACGGATGATAATGAATACAGTAAGGTTGGCTGGCTTTGCACCTGTAGTAACCTGTTCCCTGCTTTGGGAATGAGGTGTATTGCGATAGAGAAACTTCAAGGGTGGTGTAAGTTTTAGTATGTAGGGTAGGATAGAGGAGGTAGGGTAGAGTGGAGCGGCTAGTACTCATTAATATGAGGGGAAGGGTCTAGTAGAGGGGACAAAGGTTTGAGACACGTGTACATAGGACCCTAAGGGCAGAATTAAAGGATTCCACGTGTCTATACGTTGAAAGAGGAACAAGTGTTTGAGGGTTTTCCTATTAAGGGTTTGAATTAATCTTTTGTACTGGTGATAAACTATACAAGTTGTTCAAAAACTTATAATAAAACTTTATTTCGATCTGCCGTAATTAAGTATCGGAAAGAACTAAATTTATTATTTGTGTATTATAATTGGAAATAATCTATCGACTTGAAACTCAAATTTGTAAAAAGAATAATAGAAATTTTGACATTTATTTCCTTTCAACATTTCTAAGTTATTTCAAATAGTAAATTTAATTTATCTATATATATAAAATCCAAATACCACTGACTGACTGACACATCACGATATCTCTGAAACCACTGGACCTACGACCATGAAATTTTGTAGGTGTGTTCCTCTTACCTCCTAGGTACTCGCTAAGAAATATTTTAAAAATCCGCCATCTTGATTCAAGATGGCGGCCATTTATATACAAAATTCGACAAGACGATATCTCGGGAACCAATTGTACTAGAACCTTAAAATTCAGAAGTTAGCTTCCTTTTATGAAATTAGTAAGTTTTGATAAAAAGTTTACCAATCGGGCATTTTGATTCAAGATGGCGGCCATATATATATAAAAGTCAACGAATGTATGTATGTTCTTTATACAAATTTACAGTTGTAGTCAGATCTTGATGAAAATTTGCACAACTGACCTTCAAAGTAAGGGGAAAAACACTGTCAACATGAATTTTCGAAATTTAATTTTGGTACACAGGGGTACGGGGTACAAATGTCAAAGTAATGAATGTCCTTCATGATGCATACCGTTGAAAAGCTCTTTTTAGACGACAGTAATTGTTGTTATGTACAGTTTTATCATATTTTCACTTAGGAGGGGGGTATAATTGAAAAATATAGCTATATCTTATATAAAAAAAGTGTATCCGTATGAGGGTATGTCTTTTATCCTATTTGATGAATATTTACCCAATTTTTCTTCAAAACAAGGTGGAGGTCACTGCCTTCATGAGATTACGAAATTAAAATTTTGGTACACAGGGGTACGGGGTACAAGTAAAGAATACCCTTCATCTTCATGATGCATATAGTTGAAATGCTCTTAAAGAGTACAGTAATTGTTGTTATGTGTACGGGGTACAAATGACAAAGTAATGGATACCCTTCATGATACAAATCGTTGAAAAGCTGTTTAAGAGAAAAGTAATTGTTCTTAAGTACAGTTTTGTCTTATTTTCATTTAGAAGGGGGAGAGGTAAAATGGAAATTTATATCTATATCTATATATGTATATAAAAGTCAACATATGTGTGTACATATGCATGTTCTTTTATAAAAATCTACAGTTTTATTCCCCACACTTGACCTTCAAAGCAAGGGGAAGATCACTGTTTACATGAATTTTCGAACTATAAATTTTGGTTCAAAGGGGTACGGGGTACAAGTAATGAATACCCTTTATCTTCATGATTCACATCGTTGAAATGCTCTTAAAGAGTACAGTAATTATTGTTATGTACAGTTTTGTCATATTTTCATTTAGGAGGGGGGTAAATTTAGGATATTTGCAAATGATCTTATCAAAGAGGTGGGGTATATAACTAGGAGGGATAGAATCTAGGTATTCTCGCATAGTAAAATAATTTGTATGCTTTCCTGGTAGTTTATAAACTTATCAAATTTAAAAACACTTCGTAGCGAAGCACGGGTATCCAGCTAGTTATTTATAAAATTTAAATGCAAGCCACCAAAAATCGAAAACGAAACTCTCAATGTAGGTACATAAAATATGTGAAAGAATAATTAAATTATTCAATTTATAATGGTATGAATAAATGAATGATTTTCTATGTTAGTAATTTATATTTTTAACGTTATTATAAAAGGAGAAAGAGAAAATACCTAAAAAAAAATTGCTGTGATTAAAAAAACCAAAAAAAACCCTTGATTTGGATATAAAAATAAAAATGTAATTAATTATCTTGGCATGGAATGCCATTAATTTATATTCTTGTACAGAATCTGAATTGTTAGATTAATATATATAAACAATAACGTGTTATTAATTACTAAAATTAAGTCTAAGATTAATTTAAATTGTTTTTACATTGAATTTGAGCTGTTCATTTTAAGTGCCGATTTATCCGAATATACATTTAACCTATGTGACTGAGGTCAAATACCTTTAATGTTATTAGATTTAATATTGAGCTTTTATAATCTGTCATTTGTTGTTACAAATGACTTAAGCTGTGAAGCATGAATAGCTTTAAGACAGGTCTTGTTCTGTCAATGTCACCATCATTAATCTTTTACCAAATCTTATCAAGGGTTCAATCTTCCATCTAACATTCTCATTTTGCTACATCTATTTCAAGCGCTTAACTTATCATTTATCCTAACACATTTTCAGGTAAAGTAATAAATGAAGCTGTATTGACTTATGTTTAAATTTAACTTGATTTTAATTTCCTTCATAAGAGAGTAGGAATAAATCAGCAAAATAAATTTAAACCTATAATTTAAAATTAAAAAACAAAATGGACTGCCAATTAGTGCGGCACATAGCTTCCTCGCATCCTATCATGTAGATAATTTATTGTTATATGAACATTAACATTATTGTTATATTACTTTATTGCTATGTTGTTTATTCTTTAAAACTATAAAAAAGTTATATTAAAAGTTTTAGCGATCTTTAGCACCACTTCATCGCGGTGTCGCTGTTTGTTTTACTAAAAAATTTTATTCAATTTTTTTATTTTTTTAAGTTTTTGGTAGTACTCATACTACGGAACGTTTAAATTTTAATTTAAATCAAATTATAATTACTATTTACAAAGGGAGACAGTCACTCATACTACGGAACGTTTAAATTTTAATTTAAATCAAATTATAATTACTATTTACAAAGGGAGACAGTCAGAGAAAAATAGACCTCTGCGCCGGGATTCGAACCACGGACCTCCCCCTCATTTCCAGTGTGCGGGTGCTCTAACCAGTTAAGCTACACAGAAGAATACTTTCACCTGACAATATCGATACCTAATCCCGAATTAAGCTTTTTCAAATTTTTCCACAAGTCTTAGAAGTCAAGAAACGACAATAGAACTAGACCGNAAAAAAATGTTTGTCTCATTGAATAGATAAAGTTAGATTTTTTCCCCGACCTGAAATTCCAATTTTAAATTTGAAGTTCTCGTTTCCGCGAGTGTTGCGCGTGAACACTTAAACCGATAACGTTGTCTAACGAACTCGTCCTGGGCATTTTTAAAATGAACATATGTACAAAACGTCATCAAAATCGGTTGAGATTTACTCAAGTTATTGTCAAAGGTTTAAGGATTCGCGGACACATACAAACGGACATGACACCAGAAATTGTCCCTGATGTCTGAAACAGATTTTTGTCTTGGAATTATTAAAATCGGACACCTACAATTTTTTCGTTCCCAAAAGTGAACACAATGCTTCCTTTACCTTCGGTAAGCTCGGAAGCAAAATAAACTAATCATTGAAAATCTCTATATTATGTAACTTTATAATCTAATAGAATTGTTGCGCCTAACTATCCTGTCGATTTATATTAAGGTGGGAATACATTTGATCATTCACCCCAAATGAGAAGACATGAAGGTAATAATCAATTAAACAATAACAATAAGAATGTTCCTAAATAATATAAATTTATGTGTCAGAAAGGAGAGGGGGGAGTCTAATATGGCTAATATTGTTGTCCTGCCGACCCGAGATGTCAACCTCTATATGATTTGCCGACCACACTCGGATCGGGGTGAGGTATGCGTATCAATTTGGCCCGCCCTATCTTCATCTGAAGCAGGAAGTGGCAAATACGGACTATTCGGTAATGAATACTACTAAGTGTATCCCTGCCTTTACTATGGTGAACGAGCAGGTCTGTAAAAATAAATGAGTGACTAAAACCATTACTTTGTGTATATAGCCAAAGGAGCAATGAACAGCTTAGTTTCTCATTCTGTCAAAGAACTATACAGTTTTAAATGTGTACAAGAAATGTTTATCTTAAGGTTAATTGACAAATTTTATTTTGATCAATTTTCTTGAATACGTAATTTTAATGAGACTTTTGCGTCGAAGTTCAATTGTGCTTAATCTAGGCAATTAATTTATAAAGATGCAGTGTTTTTTACTCTTGCTCTGTATGTGTATTTTTCCTTAATACAGTCTAGTAAAGGGGCAACGTTATTGATTTTTCAGAGGCTTTTTACTCTAGTAAAGGTCTAGGTAGAGAGAGGGGTTTTAAGTTTAGCTTGTGAAAATGTGGATAAAGGGAGTTGAGCCAAACATAGTTTCTTCAAATTTCATTTGCAACAAGACCACTGGTTTCAGTAAATTGTTCATGTCTAACCTTCGATTTTTAGAGGTGGTAAAATCTATTTGAATTAGAGGTACCTCTATATACCTAGGTATAGAGAGGTATACCATGAGAGTAGACTGATTGAAAAATTAGAGTGATTCAGAGGAGTTTGAGGTGGTTGGAAGAGGATAGAGGGATTTATGTTGGTGGGATTTGGTTAAGATAATGGGGGTTTAATATGTAGTCAGATGAGGTTATATTAGGTTGAATTAGGTTATGCTGATTTAGAATTGGAAGATAGGTAAGAAAAAGGCAAGCATTTTAGTTTTTCTAGATTCTAGTGACATTTCATCATCTGTTTCAACTTCTATTTTGATTCTGTTCGCCACTGAAGATGGCCACTAGTGTACTCTGATGATAGTACTTCTTTATGACTAATTATGTATTGTAGAAAAATGTGTAAAAAGGACGCATTCTGATCCGATTCAATAAATCATCTTTGAAACTCGGGTTTTTATTTATATATGCAATAAATAGATAGTCAAAGTTCACTAAACTACTGAGAGAAAAATCTTTTGTATCATTAAAAAAAATTGTTATTTGTTTCTAATTTAACATAATTTCGGAATATTAAATTCTTAAAGTCTACTTCCCACAAGGATAATAAAATATTAGAGGCGGAAAGAATTCAGATTGCAAAGAGCCCTTCCTCAAATTGAATTATGAACCCCAGGTCATTTTGGTTGGAGTAGTTCACGACACTTTCCCTTAACGAAAAATAAAAGCTCAAATTTCAAGAAAACCATAAGTTAAAAGCAACCAGGAAAATCTCCTTTATTGTTCTCTCAGTATTGCAATAGAAACATGGAAGTTTTGACCTAGAAAGGAGAAAAACATGGTTTTCTCATTAGCTGAAAATATGATATTAAATTTCACACGTATATCTCCAAAAACTTTTTTTTATTCTCACGTTTTTGTTTGTTACATTTGAGTCATATAGATCAAATTTCTTTAGTGAAAAGGAAAGATAATCTTTTTTCTTTTCTACACTACATGACATGTGAATTTCGAATTCCTTGGTGTATTATTTATCATGAGGAGTAATAGTAAGGCAAGTTTGAAATAACATCTTTTTATGTAAAATCCCTCTTGCGCTATATTATAAATACAACGAGAAGAGTTATAAATCTCTTATTTGATAAATAAAAAAATCGGGTACGTGGTACTTCGGAACTTTTCCTTACTTCAGAGGCTACTAAAGTGGCCTCTCCTGCTGCTTCGCAGCAGGAGGGAGCAGCGTTGGACGTGGTCAGTACTTGGATGGGTGACCGTTCTAAACTAACTGATTTATTATCATTCTTTAAGAAAACCTTATTTTTAATACCTATATTATTTAATTATTTGAATTTTGGCGGTATTTTGACAGATGTAAACAAACTTTGACGTCAATTATCGCAGTAATAAATAATTATATTCACTTATAACTTTTAAACTAATTAATAGAATTCATCGGGTTTTTTATATTTGTTCCTTAATTTTTTCCGGTTCCAACGATATGCTATAAGTCAAAAACCTATATCAAATTTCAGTATTATTAACCATCAAAGTTTAAAAATTCAAAAATGTATAACTTCAAAATGGCGGCCAATATCAAAATGAAATTTGGCGGGCTTGTTTGTCAAACAGAGAGGTACATTCGTGCCAAATCTCAACTCGATCAAGACCATTTTCGATTTATTTAAATTTTTTTTTTAACGATTTTTTTTTTAACGATTTATTTAACGATTTTTTTAAATTTTTGCTGACTAAGCAAACTGGGTTCAAGATGGCGGAAAAAGTTGATTTTCCGGGCGGCACAACTACAGGGTAGGACTGATTTTTCAAGTTTCAACTCTCTAGGTTAAATACCTTGGGCGCTACGATGATAAAACACACACACATACATACGTCATGCTGAAAACCATTCAGGTGGTCTTAAAAACACCTAAAACGGATAATTCCGTTGAAATCTCGAAAAATATTTTTTGGTGAAAACAATACTTTTCCTACTACCTATTAGAAGTGAGGAAAAATAAAAACTAGAACTATAAATAATTCTGCTGTGTTGTTTTTAAGACAAATACGTCAAAATAAAAATATAAGGCTTAATAATCTTTAATATATGAAAGGACAAATCTCTGTATAAAGGATCTCGCCAAAACCAAATTTAAACTGTGCTTTCGATATGCCCCCGTGCAGAGGACGGCGAGAGAAAAAAATGATGAGCCAAGATTGAGGACGGTTGTTAGGTTGTTCTTTCTTTCGAGCGACATTGGCGCTTGGTCCCCCGGTTCTATAGATATAAGTTTAAAAAAATAAATACTAATTACCTTAATAAAATTGACAACAATTTCCAATGAACGATCTCTCATACCTGTAACAAATTCAAAGATACTTTATTAATTTTATTTGTAAAAAATATATATATTTGTTAGTATAAATAATTTTAGAACATAGCTATTTTATGGTAAAAATAACTAATAGAAAATTTAATCAAAAGTCTAGTTTAAAATATAAAGTACCGGTGTGGAAATCCCACACATGACTTCCAATAAATTTTGCCGTGTCAATACGTGAGCAAGAGAGAACTCTGTATAAACTACATCGTACAAACAGCTAATATTGATTATAGTTTTTCAACAAAAATAATAATGATAATAAACACTATAAAAAACACATGTCTCTATTTAAGGTAGAAGGGATGGGGGATGGTCCTTCGACAAAAAGTCATAGGACCAAAGTTGTAGATCTTTTAAAATCAGTTACCGCTGATGCTATCCGCTTTTCGATACGACTTACAGTTTACCCGCAATTATAGAGATGTTTAAAGTTCCGAACAAACGTACGAACGAACGTACGTACATACATACGTACACGTACGCACAGACATACACGTATATAAAACGGATTTTTATGATACCCCCGGGTTCTTAAGACCCCTCCTTCGTAGAGATCTCGAAATTACGTTTTGGAGGGTATCACCATATTTCCATTTTTATGGAAGTAATAAAAACATAATCCTTAATTTTCAGACCACTTAAGGTGTTCCGAAAACTGTAATACTATTGAGTTTAACCTTCTTCTTGTAGACCACTTCATGTTTCTCTTTTTAAATGGTTCATTTGATCATCTTTGAATATGTTATGAAGGAGAAATACCATGTAATATAAATTAATAAATTACACGGTTTAAAGTCTATGCTATAAAAATTAGTGCATAATTGAATTAATTAGTTCACAGTTCAAATAAATTATTAATGTAATTTACTCTTAAAAATTGCCTCAAGTATAAAACAAGAAAAAAAAAAAAAAAAAAAAACATTTGAATGAAAATAAAACTTGGTCTAATATAGTAAAAACATTTTTATTTCACTCGTTTCTTGAGGTCAGTGTATTTTATTAACTCTATCTGCTTTTATGATGTGATAAAGGGTGACATAAAACGTCATAAAATAAACTGTCGTCCTTCTTACCCCCTCTTTTAACCCTCTATAAAANATAATATGAATAGATAAAAAACAATAATGATTTGATTTAACAACAAATCAATTTATCGTAATCTTAGAGAGGTTTTCTCTCTAAAGTTATGATTAGTATAATCGCCAAGTATATTGTCGGGTTCAATTCAAAGCCTCATAGATTTTTTTTATCCATGAACTAGCTTGAGCAGTAACGCCAGGTAGTGCCAAGGATGCAGCTAATTCAATTAAAAGGAATATGGATAAATAATACTTGAACTAGCTTGAGTAATAACGCCAAGTAGTGCCAAGGATGCAGCTAATTCAATTCTAAGCAATATGGATAAATAATACTTGAACTCGCTTGAGTAATAACGCCAAGTAGTGCCAAGGATGCAGCCAATTCAATTCTAAGCAATATGGATAAAATAATACTTGAACTCGCTTGAGTAGTTACGCTAGGCAGTGCCAAGGACGTTGATCATATATATGTATATAGTATATATATATATATATATATATATATACTATATACATATATATGATCAACGTCCTTGGCACTGCCTAGCGTAACTACTCAAGCGAGTTCAAGTATTATTTTATCCATATTGCTTAGAATTGAATTGGCTGCATCCTTGGCACTACTTGGCGTTATTACTCAAGCGAGTTCAAGTATTATTTATCCATATTGCTTAGAATTGAATTAGCTGCATCCTTGGCACTACTTGGCGTTATTACTCAAGCTAGTTCAAGTATTATTTATCCATATTCCTTTTAATTGAATTGGCTGCATCCTTGGCACTACTTGGCGTTACTACTCAAGTGACTTCGACTTCAAGTATTATTTATCCATATTGCTTAGAATTGAATTGGCTGCATCCTTGGCACTACTGGGCGTTACTACTCAAGCGAGTTCAAGTATTATTTATCCATATTCCTTTTAATTGAATTAGCTGCATCCTTGGCACTACCTGGCGTTACTGCTCAAGCTAGTTCATGGATAAAAAAAATCTATGAGGCTTTGAATTGAACCCGACAATATACTTGGCGATTATACTAATCATAACTTTAGAGAGAAAACATCTCTAAGATTACGATAAATTGATTTGTTGTTAAATCAAATCGTTATTGTTTTTTATCTATTCATATTATCTTCGATTTTTCTTGATTTACAAGAAGTCCAAAAAAAAAAAAAAAATGGGTTTTAAAGATTGTCCGTCTGTAGTCTGTTCAGACAAGCCTAAAATACTGTGCCCAAATACAATGAAACATTCCCCGAAGCGGAATCAAAATTTTACTGTCTATTTACAATTATTTGTTCTAATATAAATTGAACCAAATAAGACGTTTCTCGGGAAAAATTTAGTTTTTGAATTTTTAATAAAAATTGAAAGCTCAATGTAAACAATTACCTTGTGAACACTTTTGAAATATATTCTTATATATATATATANTACACGGTTTAAAGTCTATGCTATAAAAATTAGTGCATAATTGAATTAATTAGTTCACAGTTCAAATAAATTATTAATGTAATTTACTCTTAAAAATTGCCTCAAGTATAAAACAAGAAAAAAAAAAAAAAAAAAAAAAAAAAAAAAAAAAAACATTTGAATGAAAATAAAACTTGGTCTAATATAGTAAAAACATTTTTATTTCACTCGTTTCTTGAGGTCAGTGTATTTTATTAACTCTATCTGCTTTTATGATGTGATAAAGGGTGACATAAAACGTCATAAAATAAACTGTCGTCCTTCTTACCCCCTCTTTTAACCCTCTATAAAAATGCATCTTTTATTAAAGCACTTTTATTTTATTATTTCTTACACTCAATATAAAAGGAGACAAGTTGTTTTATTTCGGTATTTGTATATAAATATAGAAATGGAAAATGATTTTGACATAGAAGAGTTTAAATACATTGTGTTGTATTATTTTTACTTGCCTCCAAATGTTTTATTTTTACACGCTTTTATTTTTACTTACCCCCAAATCTTGCAACCTAAATTTGACCTACTCTATATACTACTACTTTTAAAGCTAATATA